>JACXGJ010000186.1:0-159926 GCA_016801105.1 Esox niger
TGTGTGTGTGTGTGTGTGTGTGTCAGAGATTGATTCCAGATGTTTTCAGTCATCTCTCAATAAGTGTGGCTTGATCCTTTAAGCCTTTCTATTCCAAATGGTTTGATCCACTTCAGTGTCTCTGTAACCTCTCAAAACCTTTTTTTGCAAAAAATATGTTTCTCTGGGAGTACAGATGTCCGAGGGGGTTTGGTGCCGAGTATCTTGATACCGTTATGTGATATTTAATGCAGGTGATCTTTCACACCACACTTTCACTACTTCAGTCCCTTGACATTTCAGTACTTAGCTTGGTTGGAGTTTTTATGTGAGCCTGTTAAAACGATCGAATGTCTCGCAGTAAAACATTCTATTGAGAAAGTGAAGGATGAAATCACCTGAGAAAGATAACGATGATTTTTGCAAGCAAATCACTTACAAGTGGTTTTAACCAACCTGTTGACAACCTTGGTGAACACGTTTAGTCATTGGTCACAATTATTATTTGCTAGTTATCTTCTACAAACCCATAACACCCTATTACTACGCGACACAATAATCCCTTTTTTTGGAGACATGTATATTTCCCCAAAGGTAAACAACAATTCCCCATACTATTCCTGTAAAAAAGAACAGTGACATCACTCACATTGGTTCATGACATTCCGGGCTAGTTCCATGGGAAAGATTTTTTGTATTCTCAAGTGACAAACTGCCCTTGTTTTTATGCCTTATAGGCTGGACTTCCTTACGGCAACTCATCCACAACCTCTCAATGAGGTTGGAAGAGGAGCTGGGATACTCAGGGGCTGCAGTGGACTAGCTGTCAAAGTCATGACGATGCTAGGCACTGGTGATCCTCCTAATTGACTAGGTTTATGGAAAGTGTCTGGAGATCATTTTTGCCTCCCTGATGTCTCACCAGGGCTTATTTCCTGTATTCAGCAGATCGAAACACAACTGGAGGGTGACACAACTAGCAAGAGCTTGGCTGTGAATGACAGCTCCCTCATTCTCTGACGAGGAGTTTTCCGACTAGGGTTTAAATGTTATTTGAATAGGATTTTGCCTAAACTGAATTCCATAGCCACATGTCATTGCAGTGAAAACGCCCCACACATAATTCCTTATCATGGTTTAAAAACCCACCATACCTTGACACTTGACATTCGGCACTAATATTATTCTGAACCGTTCAGAAACGGGGGGCACTATAAAGCTTAGTTCATACAGTGAATTGCTGTTATTGTACCAGAAGGCGAGCGCTTCATTTTCAGATGTTTTCGATGTATATCCCCATGACATGCCAGACGTCTCAAGTTCCATTTCCTGCGCTAATCTTCTTCTGGGCACATATTATGTATTTGCAAGGAACAGTGGGCTAATTCATTTGCACCGGGGAAATAGGCTATGGTTGCATATTTCAGCATCTAAAACCCATCTTTCCCTGCAGGCGCTCTAATCCATCTATTATCCTCTTGTTATTGTACCAGACATCCTATGAATGAGGGCAGTTTACACATAGTATGGGCGTTCAGCTCATTTTTTGTAATCTACGGAGGTTTAAAAACCAAAGAACTCATACACAAACCACTTTAGGGCATGAAATCAGTGTTTTGCCCATGTCATGGAACCTATAGTGAAGCCCTCCAAACAGTACATTGAATACGAGGCCTTGAGGTCTGTGTCCAACTCCCGACTTGACCAGTCCTAACAGTGCAGCCGTTAACCAGGCAGCCCAGGCCTGCTCACACACACGCACTTTACAAACTAGCTGAGCTGTAATTACACCTGGGCCGACAGTGCTGAACACAACTCATCATCCGCTTCTATCTCTTCTTGATGGCTCGGTCTGTCATAACCCGGGTCAGTAATGAGACAATTTAGTTCTTTCCTGCCACAGCAAACTGTCAGCCTTTGCTCTGTGCTGTCCTCTGAGGGGAGCACATCTCCTGACAAATTTCAGCCCTAGTGAAAGAAAGGTTTAATGAAAGCTGCTAAAAATAAGCTGGGGACCAGCGAAGAGACTGGCAGTTATGGATTATCTCACCCCACCCTGAGATTGTATCACGCTGGGCTAGACATGATGTAGCAACTTCCAGTCCCGGGCACATATTTAAAGCAATATGTGAATAGATGGGACGAGGCGACAACCATCCGAATTCCACAATAACTTATTGTAGAGGTCCTACTCTGCGTAATCAATTGTTAATGCAGATTTAATCTTCATAAACAAAACTCCTTACACTATATTATTGCTGCTAAATTGGATCCAGCGCGTATGGTATCCTACTTGATCTTTTCCTCCCCCTGGATGGGTTGGTAGGTAAGTAGCTAATGAAGCAATATGGCAGAGATGTGATGCTACTCAAATCACCTCTACCAATCTTAACATCTGACCCCAGATCCCAGAGGTTGCCCTCATCACAACCAACTCAGTGCGGTTCTGCCCTTTCTCGGGTAATTCCCTAATTAAACTTTAATAAAGACTGAATTCCTGGAATGCCGGAAATGTTCCACTACCACCTCTACAGACTTATTCGAGCGGGAAGGGTTAAGAGAGGGAGAGAAAGAGAGCTGTGTCACAAACTGGCCTGCTTCCAGGCTTAATGATAAATCACTACTCGGCTGCTATCTAATTCTGCTTCCCTCGCTTCACCACCCTCCTCAGGTACCATCCATTATGATGTGTTTCTCGCAGGCCCGGCTCTCTCTCATCCCAGACCAGGCTGATACACTACGTTTCTGACAGGCCTTCCGTGTCAATACCCCCGCAGGTCCGTCACATGGACAGCGCTGTACGTCTCCCAGAGCTTGTCAGAGAGAGCCGATGAGTCTGGAGCAATGGATGCCTGGTGCCAGATTTTATTGATTGCTTCCTTGGCCCGCGTGAGTGGCCCATTGCACGTTGTCACCTAAGGTGTGGCACTCCAATGGATGAAGTACACTGAAAATGGAGGGGACACTCTTTATTAGAGAATAACTGGTTTGTGTATGATACGAGGCCTACATAACACATCTCTGGCCCATCCCTGGACATTTACCAATGGCTCCAGCCTGAACTAATTAAACCAAGAAGTGCAAGATTAGATCTGCCGACAGACCCGTGGTAAACTAGCAACAGATGAGATGGTTTAACTGGTTATCTGTAGTGTGGAGAGGTACAGGCTCAACAACGCTCTGCAAGCGTGGCCCAATAAAAATGAAACCTTGCTTTTCATTTTCTGTGTGTAGCAGAAAAGTGGTACAATGCCCACGGAATGATACACAGTTCCGACAATATCTTGGTTGCTGGATGAGTGCTAGCTGGTTGCTTGGCTACATTGATTATGAATCAGCTGTGCAACGTCTCACCGATTCACTTTTATGGTTCGTGGAGCATTTGGTAAACATTCTCTCCATCGTAGTCTGTCCCTCCGTACTACAGTCTCCTAAAGCCCCACACCTCACATCTTTCCCTCCGTTCTTCCGTGAAGCAGTGGATGAGACAGCCTGAGAGGCCCTTGATGTGTAAACAAGCAGCTGCCACAGAGTGGAAACGAGAGCATCCGACTGGAACTGGTCTCTTCTCTGCAGTAACCATGGCGAGAGAGGAGAGTGGAGTACACGAGAGAAGGCAATGGCAAAGGAGAAGAGAGGAGGCGGTGAGAAGAGAACCAACAGCCTTGCCTAGAGAAACACCGGCTCCGGTGCCTAGCCCAGTTCCTTCCATGGGCATCATCAGGCTTATAATCGAGCCCGGCAACGACTAAGTGCTTCATGTCATGGGTGACTGGATGTTGTAATGAGCTCTATTCAGCCAAAGAAGAGTTTTCCATTCAAAAACCCACTGTGCCAGAAGCACCTATTGGGTGCAGCTTAATGGCTCCTCCACAAACAGCCGGTATGTTTCACTGTAGTCCATTTTGCTGAGGACAAAGCCAGCTTGACTGGATGGTTATTATTCACGCAACATCAGCACCATCTGTAGCATTGTATACGTAACATGGACATATACATTATTGCTCTATACCTATTGAGGGAGTTTGAGTCGCACTTAATTACCCGCATGTGCCTAGATTCTAGTAATTGGCCTGCTTGGAAGTGTCTGTGTGAGAGGAAGTATAAAAACCCTAGTGAGGGTAGCCATGGTTATTAGTGTGACGCGAGAGAGCCCCAGAGTCTCTTCATCACGTGCTTCCTTCATTCACTACAAGGAAAGATGGTGCCGCGGACGGCGATTACCTGTGCCTGTAACAGACCCTCACTGTGACATACCCAGCCAGCAGAAGACGTGACGCGCCACGGAATGCACCCTCTTAGAGCACGTAAAGAGGATCCAGATTGTTCAGTGCAAAATCGACCATGTTAATCGTAGCAGTAGAAGTCAACACGTTCTCCTAGCTTAGCTTTGAATGCGCTGGCATAGGAACTGCTTCTACTGCTAAAGTAGGTTGTTGGATGTCTGTCTTTACATCCACGACTACCTCAGATGTGGAAATTTTGTGGAGGAAGCGAGTGCCTCTTTTCTGAGTCTGTCAGTGTGCTGCTTACTGCGTGCCTACCAGTTACTCCAGGCCTTGGCAGAAACTGGTACCAATCTCTAGCTGACATTCAGACCCGCGTTACCATGGCAGCCACTGTGAAAGGCATTCAGTTAGGGAGCAAAAAGAATGACATTGTCAGTTGGAATGGATCAGGTTTCCAAGTTTACAAATTTCGGCACACAAGCCCTGAATCCATGATTAGGCTAACCGGGCTGCTTAAAAAAACCTTCCCTTGGACAAGAGGGCTTGGGCCCTGGGTGTGTGTGGTTCAGCTGTTTGTTTTCACGGTGAGAGGAGTGTTCCAAGCAGTGGGCTCCACTGCTGGTTGGCCCTGTTTGATATGCAGCATTGTGGTGCTTGTCTGTGATAATACTGGGCTAGTGGGGGTGAAATGAAGGCCTGCTTTGTCTCTGCCAACTCCCCAGAGGAAACGAAAGTGCATGAAAGATTTGTGCCTGTTGTCCCCTGCTTTTACTTAACCTCCTTGCTAAGCTGTGTAAACTGTCACCCGCTTTTTTCAATTGCTCCGAACAAAAATGTGCAACAAAATTCGCAGACCACTCTGCAGATGCCCCCCCGCTGGGCCAACACCACCCCGTGTGTCGGCGGTAAAGTTCCTTTGAGTGAACTACAAATACTACCAAATTAGTGTGCGCGTTTTGTGATGAGGTGCGGGACGTGGCTGCCTGCTCTGGTAGCTATGATCAGAGCGCTGCGCATTCAAAGGACCGGGGACGGCATCACCAGTGCCGAAGGGCCAACTAATAAAAGTGACGGAGTATGCCGCCGGATCACCTGCCTTCATTCATCCTCCAGCTTACTCTGAGGACTAGGGGGAATCTGTGGGTTCCAGATTGCTGCAGGATGGGGTATTTCGACACGGGGGGCCAAAATCATGAAGCCGGTCTCGCAAAGCGTCTTAAGTGAGATCTCCCTGAACTGGTGTTCAGGACGGAAGCAGCCTGCAGTCTCAAAGAGGATTTAACCCAAGTAGGATAGCTGTCTGGACACTGCGTTTTAAGACCTGCATATTCCAGTCAGTGGTAGTGGACTGTGGCCGGGCTTGTCAGTCGGTAGGTGGGATAATCAGTGGAGAGGCGAGCGCTTCAATCCGTGTAGCCTCAATCTCCAGAGACGGCTTGACAAGGGCAGAGGGATCCTCCAAACTCCCGTTTCCATGGGCACGCTAATCAGATGTGAGCACTAGCGGTAGCCCCTCCCATCTCTTGTGCCATCACTGCCCTCCCTGCTGTGAGGCCACGTGCCCTGCTATTCGAGGAGAGGTGTGTCTGTGTGCGTGCGCGTGACGCCAAATGTTCACTGCGGCTCTGATACTTTGGGGAGCAGTGCTTCTCCCTGGGCTCAAAGAAAAATAGCATCAACATGGCATCAGGCCAAACAGTTTCCTAGCCAATGAGGGTTCCTTTCGATGTTAGACATTGTTAGGTAAACAGCCACTGTAGACGGGGGTGACATGTTAAGTCAACTACAGTTACCTTATTGGCAGTCGTCCTAGTGGTAGCTGGAGTCATGTTGCATGCATTTATAGCAACATTAATATGATCTTTGAACCAAGCGATAATGCCATTGTGTCTTATATACAAATTCCGGAATGAATATCTTCCCTTTGGGTCACGTTCTGTATTATATAATGTAAATCAAAGTAAGCTTCTGACATTTTGCTAAACGTACCTAATATGTTAACCTTTGCGTATAGGCCCTGAAATCTTCCGTAAGGTTGTTCTGCCAGTACTTGAGTAAACTGTTTGCCTGATCGAGGAATATGTTTATGAATCTCACTTTTAGTTTTTCTCTTTAACAAACATCTGTTCTTGGTCAAGGGCCAGCAGGGAAAAAGGAACCTCTCTCTCTCTCTCATCGGTAAATGAGATGGAGAGTCAACAGTAGGAGCCCTGCCTGTGCACCAAAAATAGCCACAAGGAAACATCCTATTGAGAGAATCCCGCTATCAGTCGCAGACTGGAGAATCCGTCACTAGATTGACCCACGTTGGAGATTTCCGCCTCGTAAGCATGCGTGAAATAGTGTTTTCGTTAAATTTCATTGGTGATCAAAATGTGCAACTTACCTACCGCCGTTTGAATAATTAATTATTTCCTAGATGAATGATTCCACAAGTAGGAGTCCCACTTGGGTGTAGGAAGGAAAACGGATATAATGCTTTCAATTTCATGAATTTACTTTCTGTGGTTAAGAAATGCTTGTTATCAAGCTATAGGTGATACAGGTTTAAGTCCCTAATCTGACTGTGTGGCGTTGTGCCCTTGAGCACGGCGCTTAACCACTGCTCATGCAAGAAGCTTTGGATATGAATATATGGATGTGTAAAACGTACAAGGAAATCCTGTTTGGCCTAGGGCCTGAAATATAAGACGAATCTTAGCGGGGGGGCACGGGTAAGTGTTCCCAAACTCTGTTAAGCACCCTCTGCATGATGTCGTCCCTAATGCATGATTCACTATTAAGCCGGCCCAAAACCCGCGTTTTCCTTATGCATATACAGCAGTACCTAACAAGCACCATCTGTACAGAGCTTTGGACCAGGTTAATGGACTGTGTCCATATTGTCCATGACGGTGACCCACTGTGCTACATGTGGCTTTAGCATTAATATGGGCTTTGCACCGCCTTTGATCATAGTTTCATTCCACTCTCTCTCTACGTTCTGAAGTGAAGTCCATCTACTCTTCAGGATACATTTCAAGCGTTGAACTTAAATTACACACCCAACAACATTTGACCACCGGGAATCACAGTACTATTTCTGTATTTCCTTGACCATTGCTGTTCTAGTGCAATATTTTAGGCCATTCCATGTTTTGGGCAAATTGACCATGAACATAATTAAAGCTCCTTTCATTCCAATGACTGAAGAGTATTTATTTGGTGGGTTTTGGTGTGCTGTTAATAAAAATGTCCACTCGGATCTTATCACGATTGACAACCACTATAAATGTAACACTTAATGTTCTAACAGGGAGTCATAAATCATGTTAATATTGGGCTCGCAGCGAAACTAGTGCTCGGTTGAAAAGTATCTGGCATTGATTAAGCTACAGGGTGAGAGAATAGGAGAGCGCTATGCCTGGGGAGAGGGATCTGGTGGTCCTCAGAAGAGACCTGGCAAACAAAGTGGCTAACCCCCCTCAGGGCAACCTCCTCATAGCTTTCATAGAAGTGAGACCCAGACTAAGGACAGGCTCAAAAACAGCTAAGGCCACCCAAAGGAGAGAGGGTTTCAAGGCTCCTCTTTATTTCATTACCATCGTACGCCACCTTTTATTCCCCTTGCCTGTCCACCTGCAAGCATCCACCAGCTGTGAAAGATTTTTGTGGCTTTCGAATAGTTTAGTGTACTTGTCTTGTGCTCTCTGATAGTGTCTCTCTGTCTTTCTCCTTATGTCAGGGCCTACACTTCAAACCAAAAGTTTAAGTTGATTTATTCAGTGGATTTCAGAATTACATTGCAGCGCTGCTGCAGTCACATATGCCAAAGTCTTCACCTGGCCTGCTAAACCCTCCAAGGAGGCCCAAAGGTTAGCTTTTTAAATCTACCAAACGATTTCCCACACAGATCCTGATTTCGAAAGCATTCTAGATGTTTTTATTAAGTCCTACAAGTCTGTGTTATACAGTTGTATGGGGGCCAATCCCCTTCAACGTTACACATCTAAATATGTCTACTTTATTTACATGGCAAGCAATTGGCAAGCGCAACAATTGTTATGTAAATCACTTGCTGATATATAATCTGCGTTAACCAAAAGGTGAGTAATAGCATGAAGCTACATTCTGTCTTTTTGGAAGTGCTACTATACATCCAGTATCCATGTTCGTATGTCAGGTGGACCGAACCCTGAATGACGATTGGCTGAAATCTAGCTGACCCCGCATTCACATCCCTGCAGACCCTTTTGTGTAAGAAGGAAGCTAATGGTTAAACAAAACAATGGGTAGACATGTTAGCTGTCTATAGAGCCCCTTTATTTGTAAATAGACAGAGCTGTGAGTCTTTAGCGTCCCGTCTGGCAGACTAGCGTGCCTCATGAAGCTGCAGTCGGTTGTTTTTGCTCTGATTTCCTGACAGATTTGTGTAGAGAGGTAATCCAGATTATTCACCAAATAGATGTTAACCCTCACCTTATGTGCATGTGCCTGCGTGCGTACATTCATATGTGATAGGGAATGATGGAAGCCCAGCTGCAGCTCGTTTGCCCAACCCAGCTAGCTAACCAACAGCGCTTTGAAAAGCCCAGCCTAACGATTCTCCATAATCCAGTAATAAACTCTCCGTTGCCAACCCAAGAGTTTTGCCATCCATTATTGTGTTTTTGCAGGACATCTGGAAAAGTTGGGCTGCTTTTGTTCTCTCCACAACCCCAATAATCACTGCGGTTAAAGCAAGCACAAACAACCACTTTACGTTGCCAGAACTGGTGTCAAGGAGCCTGGATCACGATGTAATGCTGAACACAGCTAGCCCAGGTCCCATTGTTGTTGTTTAAACAAATATCTATTTTTTTATCCTATTGTGTTTTTGGTGGAATATTGTGTGGATGTGTGTGCCTGAACATGGGCCTGAAACCATATTCTCCGACCTCTCTGTGGCACTCCCTGATGCAGAACGCACCACTGGCGCAGCTGACTTGAGACCATGCCGGTTGCCATATCCCCAGACAAGACTATACATCAGAGTTGAAATCCGTGAATAACAGCAGCGCTGACAGCTCTCGCCCCCTACCATACCACTGATCTCTCCCATAGATAAATCCAGGGAGCGGAGACCCCTATCACCCGTCCCCCTTCAACCCCCCCAACCAGCAAAACCACCGACCATCTCACCTGTTAAAATGTACCTGGGTGTCAACAGGGAGTTAACCAGGCGGATACTATTACGCACCGGGGGAGATTGGTGTGAGCGGGTCAGTGTCTGTTGTCTTCCTCATGCGCGTCTCTTCGTGTTAAGGGATTTAGTGTTTCTGTTCCTGTGAAAAATGGGGCTTTGATATTTCCTCTGACAGGCCTGAGAGGCCAGACTGTTTCCACAATAAGGATTGTTTACATACCAGCCCTTTAGAGTGGGGAGAGGGCAGGAAGACGAGCGATCGCCTTCTGAATGAATTATGAATAGCATGTCGGAGGCTTAGCCTGCTCCCTCTTGCTGTCAAGGTAGAGAGCGCCCTTTCAGCATGGGCACCTGAGGTATTCTGTTCAGAGATGGCAATACAGCGAATACAAGGCCCTCATCGCTACTACTCAGTGTTACTGAAGGAAGAGGTCTGTGAAGATTGAGACTCTACCATGAGTTCTGAACGCCCCCCCCCACACACATGTACTGTACACATAAACAGGTCCCCACCCTCTATCTGCTTGGCCAAGCCTATGTTTCAGCCTCCGTGAAACACTTCCATCCAGACACACAGATCTCAACACCCTCCCACCCCCACCAGGCGAACTGCAAGTGGTCTTGAGATAAAAGGCTTCACACCCGCTGTCTCCACGCAGAGCTTTCTCCGGACACCTCCGCGACAGCACTGGACACACGGCCGAGGCTGGCGCTGCACAAACACAGACTCCAGCTAGGAGCGTCCACCTCTCCCCGTGCCCACTAACACGGCGATACAGCCGGCAGACCCCCCCTCATCAGACAGCGCCACACTACGGGCCGTGAAAATTGGCGAGGGCGCAGAACAGATACACGACCCGGGAGATGCTGTTGAATAACCGGAACAAGCGTTAAGCGAGAGAAGCTGCGCGCACGCAGGCACGCCGTCTCCTCTGTCAACGGAGCTCAGGGCTGGGGAGGCGCGGCGGGGTGGCCCTCGGGCGCGTGAACACGTCAGGCACACGCAGGGGCGTGAAACACGACACTGACCATAATGCGGGGTAATTGCTTCCCATTTGCCCGTGTGGCCGGGCCAAAAATAGCCCTGTCGCACCGTGATGAATGCACCCGCTCAGAAACACAGGGGGAGACGCGAGCGCTCGCTGCTGCGACTCGCGGTTTGATTCGGTGAGTGAGGCCAGCATGCCTTCCAGATACTCCTACAGAAGGCACATACTACTAGCGGATATAAACACAAGCGCTCATGCTCTCACTCACACGGTCGCACGCCAGCAACGGTTCGGACACGGGTGTCAGTCCTCAGAGAGGTAGCTAGCGTTGACACAAGCCCCGATGTTGTTTTCTCACTCAGCTGTTACCTGCACCACATCTGCAGGCTGGCCAATGGTCAACACCGCCCCCCAAACACCACCCCCCCCACCCACCCTTACCAAAGACTCCCACTCCCATGACCCAACACTGAGAATATACCCCTGGATGCTATGCCGCCCGGTTCATTGTAACTGGTTGTAATGTGTGAAGCACAGAGATTCTCATTTCACGCTCAAGTCCAACACAATGGCTCTAGAGCTGCGGCGGCACTTTACGGAAATTTACTGTGACAAAGCCGCACAAACTGAGCTTCTCAGCAGACCATGCGTGCATCTGGGATTATCTGCCTCCCCCACAGACCCTCTGAATAAAATCGTCATCAACCCCACACCGAATGAATTTAGAGCACTGAATTACAATAAGAGTCATGCTGTTGCCTTAATGATACAGTGATGCATTCTAAATACATGGAGTCAGGTGTAATTGTACAGCCAGTTATTGCTCTAACAGCTAGGCTGGATTTCATCCACTACAGTACGCTGCCTATCCCAGTACATCTACCATGCCTATGTCCGTTTTGTAAGTCACAACAGTCATCCAGCAATACAACCCTGAGTCGACAACACTCAGCCAGAGCGCTCTGCATAGACAGCAATGACCACCAATAAAGCCCCCCCCCCCAAATGTTTAATATTGGGTACAATCTCTGCCAACCCTCAAGCTGCATCAAGTGAGAAGCCCAAGAACGACAGCACCTGATAAACTTCAATGCAAAACACAGCCCTCAGCAACAATAACAGAGAAACCACTGCACTGCAGTGCTACACACAGTCAGGTGCTGGACCGGTATTCCTTCCCGTTCAGAGAGACACGGGGCTCACCACGCTGGGTAACTGATCAACTACAGCTGCCTGGGCCGAGCCCAAAGGCCGACAGAGACACGGGGGGGGGGAAATAGGAAAGCACAGGGAGGCTCCAGGCAGAAGCCAGAGTGAGTGTTGCACTTACCAGCGCTGGCGGAACACAGCAGAGACACCAAGAGCACAATCACCAGCGTCAGGATCTTCACATTCATTTCTGCACTCCCCTCTGGCTCTCCGGTAGTCGCTAGCTGATATACTGTAGCGGTGTGTGTGTGTGTGTGTGTGGAGGGAGGGAGAGTGGCTGAGTGAGCAAAGGAGAGAGAGACTGTTTGCTCCTGTGTGTGTGTGTGTGTGTGTGTGTGTGTGTGTGCGCGTGCGTGCGTGTGTGTGTGTGCGCGTGCCTCTGCGTGCACGGCAGTGTATGTATGTGTGCGCCTGGGATTGTGTGTGCCACCGCCTGTGTGTATTTCCGCGTGTATGCGTATCTAAATGCGTATTTGTATATCGGCGTGTGACAGCGCCACTCCGAGAACGAAGGCACGTCTTTATCTGAGCTCTCCCACGGAGGTGTGCAGCTTTTCCCTTCCTCGTCAGAGAAGACGGCAGCCCGTTGCCAAGTTCAGTGGAGCTGAGAATGTGCTGGGAGTCGGCTTGCAGCAGGTCTGTCGGTGTGTTGTGTGTACGAGTCCTCTGTTTGCCTTGGATAACAGGAGCCCAGTTGGTCATGTAGCTTATGTATGACCGACTCCTGGGGTCAGGAAAGAGGGGCCTCCCCACCCACATGTTGCCCCCCGCTGAAACACATCATCCCTCCCACTGAAAAGGGAGGGGAGGGAAGGCAGGCGGGTTTAGGAAAGAGGCGTGGAGGAGGGGTGTCCAGGTTTATCCTAATATCCAAACAGATGCTCTCGTTAAAAAGGTGCTGGTTTAAAATGTTTGCACTGAGGCTTGCCAGGAATCAAAATAATCCAAATATGGTAGTCGGGAGGAAACAGAGGAAAGAGCGGAAGGTGGGAAAAGGGAGGAAAGGGAAGAAAATGTCATGTTTTGATTCTTTTGTAGGTTCCTTAGATGTATGGAGGTTGCTACTATTCTCCTCCCTGCTCTGTTCCTTAGGGACCTTAAGGCATGGTGTTTAATGTTTTGCGGCGTTTCGAGTCAGTGTCCGTGACATTGTACCCGGGAGGAAAAATGTATCGGACACACTGATGTGATCCAATCGCTCGCGTTGTTCATTTCACTGACTGAGTCATTTGTTTGCTTTAGTTTCCGATGTTTTATTCTTTAGTGAACAAAGAAATAGAGAACGACCCTCCCTGTGCGGTTCTGAAATAAATGCGCTTGATTTTTCATTTGTTTAATAGAAGGTAAACAGGAAAGGTTGAATTTCTCGTACTGAATTGTGAGAATTATGTGAGAAACCAGTACAACTATAACAACTTCTCTTATCGTCTTTGTCCACAGCACAGTGGAATAGTAAGTCACATCATGTTGATTGTAACGTGTCCATACTCTATCCCCAATCGGAGAAATGCTGTAGGTTGATTTTTTATGTGAAAGCCATGTTTAGGTTTTATTTGTTTGGATCAGAAAATACAGCTGCAGTCTTTAAAAATGTATCGACAGTAAGATAATTTTATAATTTTATCATATTAGAGCTTGAGAGTGTTTTGTAATAAAAGATTTCCGTACAATCATAGACAGTACAATCAAACACACTATAAGATAACATATAGGTAGATATATGAGGCATTCACCAAGGCTAACAGTTCCTAAAGGGAAACCGTGACAGATGATTGATGGGCTGCCCTGGGTCACAACCCTGAGACAGAGCCTGTAAGCAGAGAGCTTCAAATTCAACATCCCTTTCTCTATGTGCGGTCACAAAAAAAAGTCCCTTTACTAAGATCTTTAAACAGGGACTTTGGCCCCTAGTGCCCCTCCCTAAAGCTCACACAGCCAAGCCATTGTCTTCTGAAGACCCCATGTCCCAGGGGACGGCGTGTCCGTGCCACCCACTTGAGACCCAACAACAGGAGCACCTTCCATTTTTACATGCAGCACTTCAAACCTTCATTTCATGTCAAGTAATCCTCTCGCCTCAGGCGTGGTTGATGACTGAGTCCCAGGCTTATCCCCCAGCCTGCCCTTTATTTAGCCTTGAGATCATTTCTTCCTAAAGACTTTGATAATATTATGTTGTCAATGGCATACCTGCTCCAATCTAAGGGTTCTCAGAAGACTGTCCCAAAAACATTCTTTCTTTTTCTTGCTTTAAGTTTCACTGTGACTGACATAATTGGGAAATAGCATATTCTCTGACTGTCTGGGTTTGGTTTTGGAACTCAGAGTTTCTAGTAATTTTTATGTTGTGTTTGACAGAAAGGTAGGTAGAGCTAGAGGAGAGAGTTCATTTCGGCGAAAAAGCATTGGACGGGATTCGAACTCTGCAGCTTATACGTGTGCCACCATTCTCTAATTCCAAAAGGTTTCAAGAGCACTGCATACTTGCCTGGGCTCCGTGTGCATCTGGTGGCCGAGGTTTACAACACTGGAAGCACAAATCATTAAAACGTCTCGCGTTAGGAACGTGTGAGACGACATAAACGTGGCAATAAAGTTGAAAGTATTTGCACCATATTACTTTAAATTATATTTTAGTGCAAAGAGAATGTGAAGAAAATAAAGAGCAATAATGATAATGACTTGGGAGTTTCCCGAGAACGCAGTCAAGGGTGGCAGGTCATTAATACAATAATTAGAAGCCAGTGACCATCCATCTGATGGGCCGGTCAAGGTCTGCATGAGAGGTAATACCCAGGAGCTTGGATTAGTCAGACCACTGCACCACAACCACATCTGCCCCAATACAGGATGTACTTGGATGTTGACAGGAAATCTGACTGATCAAAAGAATACCATAAATGCCTGTATTGGGTAGGCTACGACGATAGCACTGATGATGCCCTATTTTTCTGTGAACGACTCGCCCTTTAAAATGATTGTGTTTTCTGAAGACTAAGTCAACTAACATCCCATAATTCTCCTGACACGTGTGGTATGGGAGGAGTGGAGGAAAAAGCTCATTCTGTTTGTGAACAGGTTTTTCCTTTCCTATCCATCATCACTGCAGACAAATCAACAGGTGCCGTTTAGCGTGCAGATACAATGAGGTCACTCATCTGTGGGCAAAAATTCCAGAATTATTTTCTTGATTGAAGATCGAATGTGTTTCCTGTTTATTATCTGACTCCAAATTAAGTCTGAAAATGCCAGTGGTAGATCTCCTGTTTTGAGAACATTCCTTTCCTTAAGTAGGCGGATGTTTGTTTTAATTGTCCTGTTGGAAAAGGCAGAAGTAGACGGGCTGTTGTTGTTTTGGTTTTTGTTGTTTTGTGCCGAGGTGAGCATACCTGACCATCCGGCGGCAATCCCCAGGCCTCCATCTTAATCAGCCCGATGTAAAATGGAGAACCAGCCAAGTCTGAGTAAGATGGAGTCTCAATATACAAACTTAAAAGTCTACTACTATATATACTACTATAAGTTGTTGGTATGACAGAAAGAAAGACTTGGTTTTCTTATGATCATTATTGCAAAGAATGATCTTTGACATGTTCATTAATACTCGTTTGAGTCTTTCTCATGTGAAAGGGATCTGAGGCAATCGAGCCGGAGCTCCCCCCTTCACAGGAGCTTTTAACGAATGCGCCCCTCAGGCAACCTCTGCTTCATATCACAAATGTCAAGAATCACAGGGCCGGCGGATTAACTTATCTGGCTCGAATCGAGACATTATCATCGGCTCTGCAATTCAGCTAAGAAAATGTGCTTTGCTCCCTGAGGCCCTAGGTGCAAGAAAGGGCTGCAGTGGTTGGTTTTGTTTACGTCACCTCGCCTCTGAACAATCCCAGTCACATTCTGATTACCATGAAGACCTACTGCATGCTGTAGTGTAGTGCAGCAGTACCAAGGACTTCTTGGAAGCACAGAGAACAAGGCAACAGGCGCAGTTGACTTGAAATGGTTGTAATTGGGCTATTATCTCTTAGATTAATTTACACTTGGAACCGCGTCAGTCTTCTAGATGTACTGCAGAGACATTTGTGCTAAATGAATTAAATTATGGAGATGTTTCTTTTGTTTTTTATACTTTTTCTGGTTTCCCACTAACTCTACAATCCTTAACAATACATATCAACTCTCCATCCTAATCCTTTTCCTCTTCCTCTTTCCATTGTTAGAGATCCGTACAACTTTCCCAGTAGTGTTGACGCAGGGAGCAGACGGGCGCAAATATTTATTGCCTTCTTGTCCGACATTTCAAATGATGAATGAACACTCTTGCTTTCCTACACACCGATGGACATACGGACTATTGACTGTGTAAGGTACAACAACAGGCTTGTTTCATCTATCCCCACACATCAATATCTAAAACTAGCTTCAAACTGCCCCAGGCCAATTATCCCCTATGGCCATTTGGTCCAGCGTTGCATGACTCCACAGCTGCTTTCTCCATAATCCAGGCTATCCAGCCCATCAGTCCCAGAGCAGCAACTGAGTCTCCAATATGGAACGTGACAGTTTAGGGTCACCGTCGTAAGAGGGAAGAAAAAATACCACTGGGAAGCTGCGCACCACTATCCACTGCTATCAGCCTTTCGGGCAGTTTTATAAATCATAATATTTCTGTCGAGGGACTTCCGCATCGTCTGATTGGTTGTAAAAGGACCAGAGTTCATCTTCTGTGATGTTGCACCTGCAAACCCCCCCCCCCACGCGCTAACATCACAGAAGCTAGTGTAAGCACTGGCCGACGAGCTTGTGTGTACTGGGTGTGTGCGGCGGCTCTGTCCTGAATCAGATGCACAATCAAACCCAAAGAAAATTTCTTAAAACTCCTCTGTACCCACATAAGCCTGTCGGACTGAGGATCTCTATAGATACCATAAAACAACAAACAAAAGGCTGGCTTTTGAATTCTTTTACATCGCTGGCCTCTAATCAGAACTTAGATCTTCCAAGGGTTTCTCCAGGTGGCAGGTGAGAGGAGCCCGGCTGCTGACGTCACCGACACTGCTGTCTTTCTCAATGGCAGTGTTGACTGAGTTGTCAGAGTGATCAGGGTACGGGAGAAATCATCTCAAACTTAAAGAGTTTGATCCTCACCACTTGCTCAGCTGTACTTGTTTCTATAGGCGTGTCTCCCAGCAGAGGCTGCCAACTTTTAACATGCATTCATACACTTCAAAATGCCTGTCGTTCTACTCCCAGAGTGCAACTTGTTCCTGAGGTATTTTTTTCTCGCTTTCAAGAGAAAATGCATGTTGATCATCCGGAGTTCCTTCATTGTCACTGGAGATCAAATGGAATCAAAACAAATGAAATGGTCGAAGTGAAGTAGCCTAAGCGCATAGTGCTCTCTCCTCCTCCAATATTGTTAGGCTTATCAGCATTTTGATCAGTCAAGTGCAGTGGCATGCAGTTTGGAAACGGACTGCTTGTTTCTTATGGATCCCGGGTTTTCAAAAGTGCTGGTGGATTTGAGGGAAGGGCACTGAGCGTGCTCTGGCTTGGTCTCTCTGACACACTGAGATACGAAGAGATGCGACTTGACTGATGAGGGATAAGAGGGTTGTTTTCTGAAGGAGAGGACAGACTCGGCAGACAGGCGTAAGGTGTCGCTGAATAGGTTTTTGAAAGTACACAAAGAACAAGGCTCCATCTGCTAATAGGAGCCTGAAGATGGCTGTCTCTCTACACAATGATTCATTGAACCTTTCACTGGAAATGTCTCTTGTTTACAATTTCATCTTCCTCTCTGATACTAGTTTGGGAAAGTTCAAGTATACAAGCTGTTTTAAGCATGATATTTGGTCCCAAAAGATGGTAATCTTTAATTTATTTCACCCCTCCCTAAGGTCATTGCAGAAATATATAAGTGGATATGAGAAAGTCAATTATACTGACATATCCAGCAATGTATATCCCTTTAAGCATTTCAAATTCTTATCTCACAGCTTGTTCAACCAGGAAGTATTTGCCAGAACCTACACTCATCCTGTAGAAAAACACTTGCTTCGGCCAATAATAATCAATTGAGCTTGCAGATGCCCAACCTGCCATAAGGAGTCACTAGAACACAATGCAGCATGGCAGCCCCATCTGACATTTGACCCATCAAACCCGGACGGTTACTTCCGGAATCTTTGAATCCGCTACATATACAATTGTTCACACAGGGGGAGGCATTGGAAATTTAACAGAGGAAAGTGACTTTGTTGATTTTTCACAAAATCTTGAGAAAATTTGGATATTGCATGAGCCCAATTCCCAACCTTAGTTTCATACCCACCTACCCAAACTTATTATTTGTTGTGAGAGTTGTTCATCTGAACAGAGAACAGCCCCCTGAAAGTTTTTTCTCCATTTCAGAAATTGCAAGTAAAGTTAGCAATATTACCAAACATTTTGAGCCAGTTCAGAATGCCCTCCGACGGACCCCCAGGTTGTGATGAAATTCCACAACCAGAATATTTACTCCAGATAAAACTGTAAGTAAAGTAAAACTGCAAAAGATGGTATGTATGTCTGAAATACCCTGTTGCACAAAAAGTTCAAAACCAGACTTGTTATGAGCGGATTCTTCCATTTTAAATGGTTTGATTCCAATCCTCATTAATTTGTGTTGTAAATATCCTCATTAACAAGTGCTTTGTCGGCTGTTCTCTTTTCCATGCTTCGTCATGGTTTCATGCCAATTCAGAGACACTTTTACAGTAATATTTATAATTTTCATACAGGTCATTCTAGCTTAAATGCAGTCAGGCCAAGGTGAAGTTACACAGAAAGGGGAAAAGTGTCAATACAGAAATATAGCAAGTGCTGTAACTGGGTTTGTCACCTCATTGTGGAGTCTCACTGGCCCTTATTGTCTGAAACCACTCTGCCATTGGATGCCCATTGATGAATTTGTGTTGTGTTTCTTTGATTGCCCCTGTGTCTTGGATATCATTTTTTTCTCTTAGTTTAGCATTAGGTCGAAGGAGTGGTATGATGAAACAAAACTTTTGAAATGGGAAACTCTTCCTTTTGGATGTAAATGTTTGAGAAATAAACAGCCTCTACAAAATCCACGGGAGACCATTGCTGTATTGAACATGGGGTTTTCTTATCTTATCTCTGTGAAATGTGTCTTTGATGTTTCGTCACCTTTTCTATTGAATAATTCTCTTTACTCTTTCTGGAAAGACAAACATTACAATTCACATTTCATCAATTATAATTTTCTCTGCTATAGCTTCTAATATATTTTTCAAATATTGTGTCACACAGAAAGACCAATAGGCCATTTTCTCCCCAGCTGCGTATTGTAATCCAGTGAAAGTGAAGCATGAAAGAAAAGGCAACTGCATGACATATAATATTTTCGAACAAACGTGGAACTTAAAATATCCCAATCATAAATGGTTTATTTTAGTTGTGTTCCACTCAGGTCACCATACCAGAATAGTTGCAGGGCATTTCTTGACAGTAACCCAGGGACCCATTAAGAAGAGTTTCACCTCAATGTAAAAAGGTTGACAAAATGTGATGCAATATATCAAACAGCTACATTTGTTAAACAAATAGCCTAAGAGGTGAAGGAGCGCTTAGTTTTGTGAGTAAGGAATGGATAAGCCACATAAGCAAGAACTTGAGTCTCTCTTAAAAAAAGGAAAACACTAGACCTAGCCAAATATCAATATTATTTCACTCAAAGTCCATGCACTTCTCACAACTAATGTCCCTTGTTGCAGGCTATTATTGACTGATAGTATGTGTCTACCTAGGTGAACAGAAATCGAGTGAAATTAATAACAGTCGGTTCTACCAATCTCTATGTAATTTGTATGCAGGTGGACAGGTGAAGCCTTTTCCGTGACTGACTGAGTGACCACCCTGGCCAGCTGCATCTTCTGCACAACCGTATTCTCTTCCGGTCCCATTTTTAAATATATATAAGTCTACACATTAAACAAGTTTACAAAAACATGTCTGCAAAGCGTAAATGTCTGTGTACACTGTCATGATTCGCAAAAATGTGAATCAGAAAATTAAGTTAGCTGTTTGAGACATTTAGTAGAAGCTCATTTTATCTTTTCATCCAAATAAGATTTTTTTTTTTCTTTATAACTCAAGGGAATAAAGAAACCTCTACAATTAAGTTTAGTATAAGAAAAGAGTAGGGAAAGAGTACAAAAAAGGGAAACTGCACATTGGGGCAACACTTGATAAATAGACTTCTCTGGATAAATTAAACCAACTCCTTTCACACAGTGTTTCAGACTATTCTTACTGATCCAGCAACTATTGTTTGAACAGCAGGAATTGTATTTCATGTGGCTTTTATCTAGGAGTGAACACAAATCAGAAATTTAAAGGGGCATTAAGAACAAAGGTTAGCAATTTCTTGAACTTTTGCTTGAGGTGTATTGAACCGCTCTCAAGCTGGACATATTTCGTATCACATTACGTCTGAATTACATAAAGTAGACAGTTAAGACATTTACTCCATTGAACAGTGGTCAATTATCCATAGATATATTTCTTGCTGCTCAGTGAAATCAAACTCAAACAGCTGATCTAAAGTGCATGCAGGTTGCCAGATGAATAGGACCATTTTTTTCTTGTTGTAAAATATACTTTGATTCAAAAGCTCCAGGCCACCATCCAATGCAATTATGAGAAAACCCTTTATGGTTATTGTACTGGCCATTCCAGCCTCCCAATAGGTTTCTAATCGCCGACTGCCAGCTTGACAGACTCTGTGTGGAGTCGTTTTGCTGTCGGGTATGCCGAATTGCCCGCTCTCTTTTCCAGTCAAAACAATAGCAAATTTTCTATGTTTTTGAGACATGAAGCCAAAAACGTGTCCTTGTAGGAATAAAAGCACTTCTCGTCATTAAAAGCAGATGGGCACTAACTGGAGGCTAACAATTTCATTTCAGCTATTCCATTAGAAAATGAGGCAGATCGGAAAAGAATTGGGAAATGTAATGTTACTCCAAGTCCTTGTGAGTGCAATACAATCAGAGAACAGCAACACTCTCAAGCTGTATCATCCGATTGGCTGAGCCCATTCAACTCGTCTTGCCAAACAAAGCCTATCTCTGTACCCGTGAGCATAAGAATACTACTAAGTCATTGTGAACTTAAAAACGATGACTAGTCACTCAGTGTTGTTTTGGATCTGGGTACCCACCGCATCTCACTTGCCATTGCCTCAGGTTACAGCCGTGGGGTTTATGCTGCATTCCACCCATGCCAACTAACCACACACCCTGACAACTCCCCACAGAAAAAACCCTCTTAACCCAGCCTTTCCCCACATGGCATAAACCCCTAGGTTGAAACCAACCAAGAGTGACGTGACTGTTTCTCACTTAAACCTCCGCCCCAAGCACACAAACTGACCCAGTGCCGTCCCTAGCGTTTTGGGGGCCCTAAACAAAATGTTATTTGTGGGGGCAGTCGGGGCCCCCTAGTGGTCAGGGGCCCTAAGCAACCACCTATGTCGCTTATGCCTAAGGCTAGCCCTGATCTAACCACACAGGATGTTAATGGTGCACATGACTCAAGTACATGACTCCACAGTAAAATACCCCATGAAAACAATGTGTCGTGTTTCCATGTATCACTTTTTACAAATGTTCTTCATTACAGCCTTATTGATTAAATAAATATTATATAAAGACAGCATAATATAAAAGCAAAAAAGATTTGTACACATATTTGCTAATTTATTAAAAACAAAAAACAAAATATCACATTCACATAAGTATTCAGACTCTGTTCAAATTGAGCTCAGGTTTATCCTGTTTCCATTGATCATACTTCAGATGTTTTTACAACTTGACTGGATCCACTTGTGGTAAATTCAGTTCATTGGACATGATTTGGAAAGTCTTTATAAGGTCCCACAGTTGACGGTGCAAATCAGAGCACAACTAGGTGATGTGGTCAAAAGAATTGATCTCGGGAAGGGTACTGCAAATGTTCTGCAGCACTGGTGTCCAAGATCTAGTGATGGCGAATTGAAGCTTTCCAGGCAATTGTGCTGCATACTGGAGACCTCATTCAACACAGTAAACACTAGGGACACCTGTGTTTTAAATAATTCCAAGCAACCAACTAATAAGTTAGCTCCATGTCGGGTAGTACCCCTATGTCTATTGTAGCTAGTACTTAATAGTGCTGAAACAACCACAAATTATTGACGGACAGCGTAAGCGGTGCCAGCCAAGAAGGGTGAATGTCTCTTACTGAGTGACTGACTGACAAAGGGGGCAGCGTTTGGAAATCGCGCCAACACAACACAAATATCAAAACTGCATCTGGTTTTAATGAGGATTCCACTAAGACAGAGTGTCTACGGTGACTGCTTTGTGGGTATCTACTTTGGGTCAGACCAATGTTGTCTGTGTGTGAGGAGATCTTTGAGAAGGCAACATAGATTGTATCCTAAAGGGTGACTGTATTTACCTTTAAGGACTATCTATTCATTCAACTAGTCAATAATTTTTTTCAGAGAGCAAACATTTTCTTTTGTAAAAATGTTAATAGGCAAACCTGAAAAATTTGAAATCAGTTGTACCTAGAAATTATTTACTGCTGTACCTAGTTTAGGAGCAATCAATTGGTGTATTAAATATAATAATCCAATACTGTATAATTGTATCCCTAGATTGAATTTTTGAGATATGCTGGAGGTTTCTATAAGGGCACCTTGCTAGATTGAAGTGTGGTGAGATATGCTAGAGGTTTCTATAGGGGCACCTTGTAAATAAACAAAAGAGAGCTTGAGTTGTCTTACATACAGAGAAGCCCATCCCACCATTTAAAACAAAAATGACAAGTCCTAAAACTATCCAAAGATAAAAATCTAAGGGTACAGTCAGAAAACATCTCTGGACAGTTTCATGTATGCAGATTAAGAGCCTATTTAGACTACGATCATTTTATCTAGATGAACAACACTTGTGGTCAGATTTGCATCTCAGATACTGTTTTTTGTTATTGAAAAAGGGAAAAAATCTTAATGGTCACACGCTATTGTACATTCCAGAGGATAACTTGTATACTTCCCTGAAATATACGTACTCCTCGCATATACTGTGTTCTAAATATGATATCGCAAAATTCTACTATCCCCAGCACTAGTTCATTTGGGAACGCCATGTTAGTTACCATATAAACAACATTGTCAGTGAGTTTATGCCCCTTCCAGGACACAAGGCCTGCCAAAGTGCTACAAGCACATGTGTTAAGCCTTAACACATACCTCTGGCACTGGGGTTTCTAGTTGTATAGTTTGAGTAGAAAATAATGTGAATATGATTTAAATGAAGCACAGTTGTTGTAGCTGGTCTAAGCCATGTCCTGGACAAAAAAAATTGAGGCAAGCAGAGAGGTTTGATTTCAATCTTTCTTTGTAAAATGAAGGGTGATATTAGGGCAGAAATATTTCATTATTGATTTTTTATTTTTTTTATCTTTCTGCTCTTATAGATAAAGTTTGAATGACATGTTTTCTGACCACTAGAATGAGCTATTTTGTCAGCTTGCTTGTGTAGTTGGATCAGAATACACCAGTCTATGTATTAGTTTCTACCATCTTCTTACCCAGTGAGCAAAACTAAATAGAATGTCAAATGGAAATGAGGATTTTCTTCTTCAGGAGATACCACCAACATATTTGCAAGCAGTCAACATTTTCTTGAGATACAGTAGTGAAGTGCAATCGGACGGTTAATCAATTAATTGTATCAACTAAATGAACAAAAACAGGTAGCGGCAACATTTTACAAGGATTTTACCTCTTGGTAAACAACACTGATGTTTTCAAGGTTGTAAATTTTTCTTCTCTGCTAATCTCATCATAATACATCTTGTTGAATCTGACATGTTGTTTTATTCCCACATCCTTAGCTCTAACTATTGTGAATATGATAAAAACATTGGAAAAACATGTGTCAATGAAGAATATATCTACAACATACAGTAGCAGGGGTTGTGATTTGATATGTATTAATTTATAAGCATGTGTATTAATATTACAAGATATTACATCTCTCCACACATACTTTGTCATGCTTTGAATGTAAAAGGAGTGTTACTTTTTTCACATCAAAGTTAATACACCTTTATGTTCTTTGCCACACATCACTGTTCTGAACCATCCTGTTTACATGTGAAGATTGGCAGCTCATCTGAACAATCCGGTTTGTCCTCATTATATCTCCGATGCCTGGGAATTTATAGCTTAACGACAAATTTGCAGTGTTTTATTTGCAACTGATAATGTTGAGCTGCAAGCAACTCATTGTGACAAAATGTCTTTCCTACAAATAGGATCTTTAAACAATTTCCCTTATAGTTTTATAACTAGTCTATTTCCTTAACTTATGTATTTAATCAAAGTTTTCAGAGCAACAAGCCTGAGAATCTGATGTATTTGATTATATAAGTGCTATACTTGGTGGACCAATAGTTGCACTGTATTAATTGTAAATATTTGTTGCAGTTCTTTGATAAAATCTTCCAAACTTCTCGGAGTATCTAGTCCAATCTAATTTGTTATAACTATTCTTTGGACTTCTACAGTCTTCAGTCTTCAGCTCCAACTAGGTCTTAATCGTCTTTGCAGAGTGTTTGGGGTTATAATCATGCTGAAAGATAAACGTTTTTGCCACATATTGGACTCAAGGGAATGGTGAGAAAAAGTGGATTTCACTGTTTCTGTGCTTGTAGAGAATGTCCCTGAACGGTTTAAAAATATATACTGTATTCTAGACCAGAGCTTTCCTTATAAAATCAATATTCCAGGTGATGCAGCAGTGGGAATGTACAAGAGAAGTGTTTAACTACATTATTATAGGGGCCAGGTCTGCAACTAGTTGTTTACAGAGGGGCAAGATATATTTTGCTTTGATAATATTTTATATTGGTCCTATAACCAGCATACTTTAAAAAAAAATATTGCTAAAGGTTTATTTGAAGTGGTTTTAGAGTAATTCCGTCCATCAACATTAATTTATTGTATTGATAATATAAGACTTGCTTACTTACATAATGGTTGAGCTCCATGAATCATACATTTCTCCTTTAAATTAATTTAATGTTTAAGCAGTTGTCACAGAGTGCTTCTACAGGTACCTTGCTGAAAAAAGTACATTGGCTGGGACAAACTCTTTAGAAGGGCAGCAGCAACCTTCAGCAATTGACCACATGATCTTAGTTGATGATGAATAATAATTGACCAATCATTTCACTATTGATTGGTTGGGTGGGTCTAATTATATATTTCTGTGCAATCGAAAATTTGAGGATAATTTATCCCCAGTGAATAAATGTATTTTAATTGTGATGTGGTCTTTTTTACTTCAGTTAAAGGTATAGCTTCCTGTTGTAAAATTCTCAGTAATGTTTTACAGTTCCCTATTTCCCTGTCCTGATTTCTATATTTCCAGCTATGGGTTCACACAGCAGAATTATGGATATATTCTTAAATTAAGAACAATCTTCATAGTGATTGTAGAAGTTGATTTTTAAAATTGAACAACATAAGAAAAATGATATGATTGTACTTTATATGAACATAATGTATTTCAATGTGAAACATGTCTGTCTTGATGACACAAGGCCTCTTGATCTTGTCTGTTGCACTTCGTCAATGTCCAGTGTGCTTATAGTTTTCCAAAAAGAAATGTTTTGATGATCTGTTAGGTTTTTTAATTATGAGTTGTGAAACATTATCACAGACTTGTGTGAACAGTACAAAGCATAAAAAAACAGTGGCAAATGAAGTCAATGGAATCAAATAAAGGTCTGGTACAAACTTCTCTCTGCATTTTAGCTAGATGTTTTGTATTTCTTTTTGCAAGAATTGTAAAAAACAAACAACTAGGAATACTTTTACTATTAATTCTTGCGCACATTGGAAGGAATGCAAGATGTATCAGTGATCATTGTCTGTATTAATTCCAAGAACTGCACTTTGAGTTTCTGTCCAAACCAAGTATTGATCCAATACTGCCATTTTCATTTTGATTCGATAATTATGTGCAATAATTCTTTTACATGACTCAATTGTATGTGATATAACTTTTAATTAACAACTTCCTCAATATTTTGGATTGTGGAACAAATCTTTATAAAAACTCATGAATACTAAGGTAGAGTATGGAATGTGTGGAAATTCTATAACAAAATAAAATGGGTAACTGGACAAGTGTTGGACAAAATAAGTAACTGCTGTGAAATGTGACAATTTTTCATAAAGTTTATTCAGACAGCTTCCTATTGGTATTTGGGTAGAACATATATCAGGAATGGGAAAAGCAGTAAGTATCAACACTTAAAACATAAACAGTTGAATGTGGGGATCTAGTAATGGTGTCTTTGCAACTTACAACTGTCCAAATTTTGTAAATGTCCTGTATTTGTAAGCAACCTACCTCCATGACAGACCCAACAGGTGGTAATAATACCTGTGAAAAATGTTCTCTAGACCTCTACTGCCGTCAACCACAGCCAGGTAAGGTCCCTGTTGTCCGGCTCAAATAGACGCCATGTGCCACTGCTTGGGGGCGAAAGGAGGTGAAAACAAAGCTCAGCTATGGTGTGGGCCATCTGTGTGCTATTTATCCTGCTCCCAATGGCAATGGAAATGGCTGTTTAATTCCAAAACTGCCAGGGAGTGTCATAAGGGTGTCACCATTTAAAACCTGACAGATTTTATTAGCCACAGGAAAGCCTGCATCACCCTCAGGATAAATGTCTAGTTCGGTGGTTCAGTGCTGCAGCAATGGACTGGTATTAGACTGACTCGACTGACCCTCTTGTTTAAATACACACCGACTCATTAAACATTATGTAGGCCAAGGGGAACCCTAAAATAGCCAGTGAATTACATCCATTTCGTCTCTCGAAGCATGTTTTTTTACACCTCAAATGTTCACTTTTAGCCTGAATTTAGTTGATCCTTCGCTGGAAATGCAAGCCGTAAAGCGAAAGTGAGTATTTTTCTGGGTTCCAAGTCTCAGTCTGTGTGCCCATTTGAGGTCCTTTGTTTTGAACATTACATCATGGTTGTTTCATAACAAACTTTAAACCACCGCTTCTTGGGGGAGGGAGTTCTACTGTATTGGGTTGTGTGACGGCATGTAACTGTGGCTTGCTCTTGTCACGAAGCCTGCTTCTGTGGCTTCGCTATCTCCAAGGAAGGCGTAGACAGCTGAGTCACCGAGCAGCCGAGAGGCCCGGAGAGTGATAACTCACTAAAGATGAGTCAAGTCATCACTTCCTGTTTTAATTAGGAAGCACTGGCCTTTTCAACAAGCCAATCATACCGTTAGCTTCCTTCCCCGTGATGATTAGACAAAGTATATGAGTTCATAGGAAGCTTAGGCTACTTTGAGGTGCTTGCCAATTAGCTCCCACCGGATCACACGGTGGTAGCCAACGGGTCATTTTTCCATCCCACCATGGCAGTCTACACAACAAGTAATGATTAGTATTGAACAAGTTAACATGGATGTTTCTATGAAACGGTTTATTGCTCAATGCAGGGGAGGGTTTGGGCTGCAAGCCAAAAACACCAATCACAGGTATCATTGCTACTGATGATCCCACAGTAAGGTGACTGAGGTATTTTAAGAGTAACCAATTTCAGGCCGGGGGCTGATAGAACGTATCATTCATTCTGTGAAAATGTCTGAATGAAATTCTTTCTTCCTTCCACTAGATTCTCTGCGTCATGAAATTCATCATCGGAATGGGCACCTGGCCCATATTACCAACCTGAGACGCTTTAAATATGGAGAGTAGCGGCGTTTGTTTGGCTTGATGAAGTATAACATATACAGGCTCCCTGGATAATGACAGGACATTTGTTCACTGCTGCTAACTAAATGAGGTCAAAACGAGGCAGCTACATCTCCCTCACCAATTTTGTTTCATCATATTGACATTTTTCCAAGGCCTTGGGCTCTGAGTGTACGAGTGCAATATATTCTCTTCTCCTGGGGGTCAACCAGAAATGTTTGGGGGAGGTGTCTGTGTTCTATCACCAAGTCATTCATGGCTGTGTCAAAATGTGCCTGTCCATCAGGCTCCCAGCATGCATTGCCAGGTGTGAGAGAGGCCGTGTTTTTGGTTCCCGATCTAGAAATGATGGCAACTCACTTTGATTCTCTATAGCTGTATTTATGGATGTCATAATGTATACACTCGGTCCCAGAACCTCAGCTTAAGGTCAAAATGTATACCCACAGTCCACAGAGACTTAACTGCACTGCTGGGACCAGGTTTTCCCTTACGTAGTTGACAGAGTGCTTTACACTTTCCAGAGATTGTAGCAAATCTCAGGCGGAACAATATATATTTGAAAAGCTCTCTGCGGAAAATTCATTTCTGTGAAATGTTGTGGACCGCTCACCTCTTTCTTAGCTAAGGGGGTCAAGACCTTGGTGGAGAAGCAGGAGACTAGCTTCACTGCTGAGTTGGCATCAGATCCATTTTTGCAATTAACACTTTTTTTTGTGCCCAGTAGGTTGTTAAGTGAGCACATTATCCTCAAAGGGAATAAGTATCACTTTTTAATGCCCTTTATTACTCACGTGCATTTCAGTCAAGATCTCCGTCAAAGCGGAGGATGTCAGACAAGTACGTTGACAGCTCCATGTTGGGTTATGGAGGTGTCCCGGTCTGTCAGCCTCTGTTTGAGTGACTGAGTTTATTCATCCTTACATGGAGGCATCTATGTTCTTAAAACAATAGATTACATAGCATGTATAAGGACAGTCTTCAATAGTTCTAGATTTCTGGGAGAGATTAAGTGTTTTTCAGGTCCTGTTTCCTGCAGCTGTTAACAAGTGTTGTTCAATGCACTTCAGCAAAAATCAGTGGATTATGACTTAACGTAACTGTAAAAAGCTTACGGAGTTTTCCACAAAGAAGCCCCCTTTGTGCAATGCTGCAAGCTAGCTGTGCTGTAGACAGCAGGTGCACTGCAGAGACTTTAATTACTGACAAGTCCCAGTTGGATGATTTCTAACTGTGACCAGCAAATTGGAATAGAGGAGAGGTGTGAGAGATGGAGGAAAATAATTTAAAAGACAGAGAGCCTAAAGTTGGTTAAAGTACCAAACACAGGAAACCAAAGAAGATCAACTTCAAGCAAGTTTTACAAGTGCAAGGCATTTGGCAGAGGCCAGCAGAGAGGCACCCCTTTGTTCAGGGGAGCTGGAACAGAGCCAACAGGCTGCTCTGTAGGATTCTGTTCGATAATCCACTGAGTGGCTGATTTATAGCTGGCATTAAAGTGTTGACTAAACTTCCTGAACAGAATCTGTTCTTACAACAAAGCCAAAGACTTAAGGGTGGAAAGAATAACAACAGACAAAAGTGGATTGCCACTGACTTTGGTGGATGCTCACATGAATGAACATTAATGTACCATGTACGGAGCCCAACACACCTGTGACTTTCCATCAGCTACCTGCAGAGCAAGTTGGGAATAATGATAACAACAGCAAGGTCACTGGAGCTCTGTAGCAATGCAGTATTACAAAGTTCATTGAGAAGGCTCGTTAAAGCGCCACTCCGGTGACCTCATTTAACACGTGATTTACTTAACGAAAGGGGCATCTGCATAGGTGGTCCAGGCATGTCAGTAAAATAGCACTAATGTGTGTGTGGTTGGATTAACTTCTGTCCCCCTTTGCTTTTTTATTGTTACTCAAGAAAGAGCTGATGACATGACAACTTCAACTTCCTATCAGACCACCTCTTTGAAAGCATTTTTTTTACCAGGTATTTACAGCAACGAGGTGGGAGTAGAGTTTAGAATTCTCTGTCTTGCTCAGGGGCAGAGAAAAACAGTTTTATTGTCACATTGTCAACTTGCGGATGAGAACCAGTGACCTTTTATTTATCAGCCCAGTGCTCTTCACAGCTAGCCGTCCCTTAGTGTATAAAATGATTTAGCTTTTACATATCCTTGAATTTATGAATGTGCAGGATAATGCTCTTTGTCAGTAAATGCTAAAGAAATAGCTGGATGGCATATTTAAGACAAGGTATTTCACCCTATCAGTAATTATGAACGTGCGTTTTTTTAAGTTTCATTCTAACCCTGGAAAACCAAACCAATTATTTCAGGGTTCATGAGCCACAGAGAGGCTACATTTTTTAGTATGCCAGAGGGGGCAGCTGTCATTTTTTTCTGTGTCATCCAGCATTTTCAAAGGGTCTCATGCACTTTCAAGCCATAAGTTATTTCTAGTGCTCTCCGCTGTCTTGACTCAATATTGTGTTTCCAGAAGACAAGGAGTATGTTCTCTGGGGGACCAGCGAGAGTGGATGTGCCACATTTGACATTGAGGCAAGATTACAGTGTTCTTCCTGAGGCAGACAGACCTAAAACAAGCAGGGAGCAGGAAGGCGGGGCGGGAGGCTGTCGTGCGTGTGCACACATACAGTACAAGGGTTCTAGAAGCATGAGAAGGACGGCTGTTGGAGTCATCATCACTTTTTCCTGTTCCTTGGTCCCTACTCCCTTGGGAGTCTCTGCACCTCCTGCCGAACCAAAGAACTACAGAGGAATGCCATTGTTCGTCTAATGCACTTTATATAGTTAAAATATGGAGACTCTATGTTATTAAAAAGCCATTTACTTCATCCAGGCACCTGTGTTGTTGTATAATTACAGCCTCTAGCACATGCAACTAAATAATTGTGCTGCATCGTCCTAATTAGTAATTTAATTATAACAGTTGTGTTCATTATACCATTAATGGAAAGTTAGCAATTTTACATATGGATTCCACCTGATCTGTTCTTATTTCTGTTATTTGCAGCAGATTAGAGAAAACAGGGCACTTAGCATTCTAGACTAAAACACAGAGCAAGCTATTTGTGGGAAGCATGTCATAGTTCACTCTTGTTCATACTGGATTCTCAGTGTAGTTTTATCTTTTCTTGTTCCATTTCAGCACTTTTTACTGTAAGGGGGCTGCAGTTTCCCAGCTCCCACATTATTCCGTGACATTCTGATTAATATTTTGTCATTTTTCCGTATTATGCTTATCTCTTTTTAAAAGGTTTTGACAGGTTTTAGGAGTAAAAAGGAAACCATTTAATATAGGTAACTCTGGTGAAGAACAATAACCTGTATTTCTATAGTTCCTGCTTAACACTTATTTTGATGAAGTGCCAAGGAATAGGAAGTACTACAGACATAAAGGAATGTAAATATTATGATACAAGCTATTCAGAAAGTAAATCATTTCCCATTGGGTTGCACTACATACTAAAGTCTTAGCCATTAATTTGAAATGTCCAAATGTTTCATACATTCATTTAGTTTGCAGAATCTTAACTGCAATGGAATATGGCTCAGTTGTAGCAGTCTTTATCACAGTTTTTGCGATATATATGATTATTGAGGTAATTGTGTCCCCTTATCGTAAAACTCTGATTATTGATATCACCTAGCCCTAGATCTGTGTTCTCCACCAGATTTATTTTGCATTTCCTGCATTCTATTTCGATATCGAAAAATTAAGGATTAACAAATAAAGAAGCTACAGTGGATATGAAAAGTCTACACTCCCCTGTTAAAATGCCAGGTTTTTGTGATGGAAAATAATGAGAAAAAGATAAAAAGATAAAAAAAATCCCCTTTTAATGTGACCTATAATGTGAACAATTCAATAGAAAAACTAATGGAAATCTTTGAGGGGAAAAATGAAAACCGGGTTGCATAAGTGTGCACACCCTCTTATAACTGGGGATGTGGCTGTGTTCAGAATTGACCAGTCACAGTTTTAAACTCATGTTAAATAGAAGTCATTACACACCTGCCATCTTTCAAAGTGACTGATTAATCACAAAGTTCAGCTTTTCCAGTAAGATTTTCCCGACACTTTCTTAGTTGCATCTCGGAACAAAAGCTATGGTCCACAGAGCGCTTCCAAAGCATCAGAGGGATCTCATTGTTGAAAGATATCAGCCAGGAGAAGGGTACAAAATAATTTCCAAAGCATTAGATATACAATGGAACACAGTGTAGACAGTCATGAAGTGGAGAAAATATGGCACAACAGAGACATTACCAAGAACTGGATGTCCCTCCAAAACTGATGAAAAGACAAAAAGAAAACTGTTCAGGAAGGCTTCCAAGAGGCCTACAGCAACATGAAAGGAGCAACATGAAAGGAGCCTTTTCTTATAAAGAAAAACATCCAAGCCCAGCTGACAAACACCCAGTCTCCCAAAAGCATGTGGGAAAATGTGTTATGGTCTGATAGAACCAAGTTTGAACTTTTTCGCCATGATTCCAAAAGGTTTGTTTGGCACAAAAACACCACCGCACATCACCGAAACAAAACCATACTTACAGTGAAGCATGGTGGTGCCAGCATCATGCTTTGGGGTTGATTTTCTTCGGCTGGAACTGGGGTCTTAGTCAGCATGGAGGAAATTATGAACAATTCCAAATACCGGGCAATTGTTGCACAAAACATTCAGGTGTCCGTTAGAAAGCTAAAGATGAGTAAGTTCTCCTTGTAGCACAACAGCGACCCAAAGAACACATCCAAATCCACAAAAGCATGGCTTCACCAGAAGAAGATCAACGTTTTGAAATGGCCCAGCCAGAGTCTAGACTTGAATCCAATTGAACATCTGTGGGGTGATCTGAAGAGGGCTGTGCACAGGAGATGTCCCTGCAATCTGACAGATTTGGAGCGCTTTTGCAAAGAAGAGTGGGCAAATATTGCCACGTCAAGATGCCATGCTTATAGACTCCTACCTTAAAAGACTGAGTGCTGTAATAACATCAAAAGGTGCTTCCACAAAGTATTAGTTTAAGGGAGGTCACACTTATGCAACCCGGTTATTGTGTTTTTCCTCCCCAAATATTTCAGTTTGCTTTTCAATAGAATTGTTCACGTTATAGGTCACATTAAAGGTGGAAAAACTTCTGACATGATTTATCTTTGTCTCATGTTTTTACATCACAAACACCTGGCATTTTACCATTCTTTTTAGATCCACTGTATATGTAATATTTCTAAATTGTTCAAAATGTATCTGCAGTAATAGTGGAATGATAGTGTTTACCAGCACAAGCAAATCAATAGTCAGGTTAATGTCCTTTTCATGGTGCAGCTTCCTTGTCGTTGTTGAATTGATCAACCCAAGTCAGTTTCACAACAGTAGTTGCTTTTTAACTCTTAATGCAACATATTTCCAACACAATTATCAATAAGTAACATAATAGATGTAGAAAATATTCCAAAACCATTTTGTAAGAAAATGTCACACTTTTAGTGAGAGAAAATTTTAATTTTACTGCACTTGGCCATTAATATTTTTTATATTGCTTTTTATGATGATATGTAGAAAGCATAGCTCTTGAAATACACACATTTTGTGGTGTTGATACTCACCATTGCTAAGGTTACTTGAGACACTGTCAAGAACTATACCTTTACATTGTAATTGGACTGATCTTGCGTTTTTCATTGTAAATGCTGCTACACATCCTTAATATCTGGTTGAAACGTCCATATGGCTGACTAGCTACCTCCCACATGACCATGACACGTACGTAGGGGGGTGCCTCTTATCTTCCCAAACGTAAAAATGTTTTGGTTTGTTATTTTTCATCTTTGCTAGAAGTTGGAGTTGCCATTGCATATTTGACAGATCGGAACAACATAGGTAAACAACATGAAAACATACAAGATTACACAAATGCACAGCTTTGGGGCGATTGATCTGTTGCGGTTACCGCTCACAGACCGGTGTCAGTGGTGAAAGCACAAGGCCCCTCATGCACAGCCGCCTCCATCCTGCCACAGCACCCATCTGTCTCCATGGAATCAGTAGCGTGTGATGTGCGTGTGTGGGCGCTATGGTGCAAACGCATGTGTATGTGATTGACTGACCAGTAATGACACACAACCCTGTAGATGGCCAGTGAATTAACCACCTCCAGTAAGGGAAACGTTGCGTTAAGTCTGGATGACAGACATCCACCGGGCCATGGAGAACCGATCCATCTGCCCCGTCCATTCACCTTACCCCAGCTGCAGCCCAAATCTCCAGATGTCCAGTTCCCTGCCTGTCTAAAAAAGGAGGCCCTCACCTCCTGCCCTGCTCAAGCGTGCTTCCTGGTGTGTGGAAAAGGCCCGGATGTAAGTCATGTCCATTAGGCGTGATCAGACGAAACAGTGAGGAACAAGGAGGGGACCATCTGGACTAGTCCAGTTACCAACCCGCATTGTCGTATTTTCAATCGCTGAGTGTATTGAAACGTCTTGCTGTTGGCTCTGACGTCACTTGCAGTGGAATCGGAGAGGGTCTCCAAGGGCGCCCCCGGTGGTGAGAACGAGGTGCGGCTACGCCCGGGGGGGAGTGACTCTTCAAACCCAATCAGTGGATGATGGACAGGGCACACCGCAGGGAGCACTGTCAGCGTCTGGGACAGAAAAGGCCTGTAGAAAGTGTGAGGCTGGTCTGATGTTGAACAGAGTGCTGTCCTGCCTGGAAAGTGTCAAACACCCTTTGAATACTGAATCAACATGATGTGTGTGTTAGTCGCCTGCGAGTGACACACTGAATAGGCTATTTTCCCATTGGAAGTTCAAGCGTGGGACAGAACATACATATTGTTGGGTAATCCACTCGGAATCATGATTGGAATATGCACAGCGTTCCTCTCTGCGGTGATGTATACCAACTTGAGTTTCTGCTGTTCAAAAGGGAGTGAATTACATTCTCAGACCAGAAGTTTAATTGGGGTCACCGTAAACATTCCAAATGATCTTACAGTTCATTCCTTACTTTAGCTCCGTAATTAAAGGCTTTGCCGTGAGTCATTAACATCGCGATCCCCTTTCCTTCACAACATTCATTTTATCCGATGACGAAGAGGCCATCGTCCAACTGTGTCTACTGCCACTGATAGCCATTACTCAAGAGGGGGAGATGAGAGAGCTTGCTAACACTGAAGGAGATACTGAGTACCCAGATGTCTTGATAGCCTGCAGTGACCCTCTCAACCTCAGAAGAGTGTCTCTACAGCGTCAGCATAACAGCTCAAGGTCAAACCTCCGGGGCTTTTTCTTTTTGTTCTCGAATTTTGGGTAGCCCCGCTTCTCTGCCGAGATCAAACCCCTTCCTCCCCAACCAGATTATAGGTGCTAGTGGGGGAGCTACCGAATGCGCTTGCTGGTCTATATTAAAATGGCATCCTGCTGTTGAAAAGTGTTCTTGGAACAGAGTGAGCACAAAGACTTGAGATGGATGTGCTTTTTACAAAAATCCTTTTGAAAAGAGAGTCCAAGAACACCTATGGCAGAAAACGTGGTACACTGTAATGATAGTCTGTGTTTCTCTTCCCTGTTGTCTGAGTGCTACTCAAAGTGAGAGGAATGTTAAGGTGCTTTTGCCCTGTCCTGGATTGATTCATCTTTTAATCTGATTGGAGTACATTATGTGCCCTATGTAATCTATTTCTAATCCATTTCAACTGTGCAAATTGGTTTTGATAATCTCACGGTCCATTGATCCCTCTTACTATGGCTAATTGTCTAATTCTGTAAATCTTGTCACAATATCACTAGACTTTTGGGGCTCTGGTTCCGTCCTAAAAGGATCATGTTCTCAGGGGCCAGCCAAGTAGGTTGGCCGATCTGTCGGTGTGTCCCATTGTCCAGACGCTACCCTTCGGCATAACCGATGGAATCCAGACCGGATTCCCATTGTTAAAAGGGAAGCCTACTGCATGTTTGGCTCAGCTCCACAGTCAGTCTGGCCAACATACATCTCCTAATCTTTTGAAATAGGGGGATTTCATTTGCAATAAAGACAAGGCAAACACTAAGGCATGGTGAAAAGTCTGGCCCAGGAAGTTAATGTTCAGAGTAAATGTGCAGTGGGGTGACGGTGTTACATCCCACCATCTGTTACCCAGGCGGCCATCCAACAGTGCCGTTGGACACACTGGGCTCCAGGAGCAATGGGAAAGGTGGTGGTGTTACGGATCGTCTAGCGATAAGAGCACCTGACCAGCAATCTTAAGGTTGCTATATTGAGTCCCAGGGCCTGCAAAGTACAAAATCTGCATTTCTTTCCTCAAAAAAGAGAATTGACCATAATTGCATGTTTAAATTTGCTAAACGGCAAAAAATGACTGTGTTGCATACCACTACTACCTCATCCCATACGTTATCCCTGGGGTGAAATGCTAAGGTCAACCTCCTCTTCCTGCCAGGAACCAGAAATGATCCCACCCACCCTTTACCTCCTGTCTGTCTGTTTCCCATGCCCGTACGTGGCACTGTCTCAACAGAGCATATAAAAAGCTTTGCAGTGGGATGATTTCTTCTTATTGCTCCTCACGTTGTTGAGGTATAAAGTTACAGAATGCAGACAGAAAATATAGATGCTGATTGGCGGATAAGTAAATAAGTGCAACAGTTTGTTTTCTTCTGCATCTTAGCCTGAGGTTACTGGTCCATGCGACTTTCCCATGAATTTCCATTTTGGGCCCTGGCTCTTCCTCTTATTCTGTCTCTTCCTCTCCTGTGGGGAGAAACACCGGACATGATGTGGAGCCAGTGTTGGGTGACATGGGCACATGCCGTAAATGGCGTATCGTTTTCTGTTTGAGTGTGTTACCCAAACACTGCCGGAATGTTATGGGAGCAATGGGGTCCCATCGCTCAACCTTTATTAGAGGACCTCACAAAAGCCCCGACTCACTCACTCTCTCCTGTCACACTGAGTTAAAGTGAGTTCACCGTTAATCACCTTGGCAGGTCTGTGTTTTAAGGCCGAAGAGAGCCTATAGCCAGTGTCACTTTGTCTCTGTTTTTTTTCACCCCATGGAGACAAACCTGGGATCCTGAAATCAGTAATACGTTTGATGCAGGTGCAGTTTGCCTGAAGAGGCATCTTTTTTGAGAGACCTTATCTTGGAAAAACTGTCTTGCTGCCAAGACCTCAGTTAACAGGAGATTGTGAACCTCAAGTCAGCCTTCGTCCAGATAATGAACTCTGTTTATTCCCCCAAAATGTAAAGACAAAAGTTTATTCCTTGTTATATTGATTTGAGCTTGAACATGTATGTGTTTACATGCCTAAACCCATGCACTTGTGTGTACAATTAATGATTTTTTCCTGTGGGTCTTGAGGGAGAGCTTTAAAATGAAAGTGATGAAGGATTTGGGTTTGGGTCCATTGCAAAAAACGTCTTGGGCCCCATTTCTAGTTCACTATGTAGCAATGTAATCTATTGAAAATAATTACCTAATTCTGAGTAAAAACGCTTTGCCACTCAGGAGACCTATATCATGCGTTTTTATACTGGTTTTGTGTGCGTGACAACAAAACCATTTTATTTGATTGCGTGCCTTAACATCTCAACACCTGCAATCAAGCATGTGTTGTGTGTGACGTGAGTAAATCCCAATGGCTGCTAGTTTAAAGCCCCACAGAGACAGACTTGAATTATTTCTCCTGATACCCTTTGTCTAAAGGCAATTGGTGTTGATTGACAGCCTAGCTCGCTGCCCCTGTTCCGCCAGGGTTCAACGCGGATGTCTGGCTAATGAGGTTCACTTCGGGGATTACAATCAGAGTTGGGAATATTAGCCTTCTCATGTGTCAACCTCGGATGAGGGCAGACCATGAAAAGCTCCAAGGGCCGCAGTGTCAGAATCAGCTAAACTGAGTTCTTTTGGATTCTCATCAGTTTGTATTTGCCATGCAACAAGAAGATCCATGCAGCAGACCCCTCCCACAGCCCGTGGGGTAGAAATCTGCCTCAGTGACCGGTAACAACCGGGACAAACCATGGAGGGAGAAGGTCCTCTAGATGTATGGCACCTCCCCAAAATAAATATGTAACAAGAAAATGCTAAACATCATTTTGACCATAACATTTGTAGCGGTTTGTAAATACGTGGAAATTTGAAAATACTGTGTTGAGCTTTGTAAATGGTATACTGAGCTGAGTCCCTCCCTGGTCAGTGCATTTAATGAGAAAATTGAGAGGAAAATGAGATATGGAAAGGCAAAATAAGACTAAAGAGTATTCACGAGACATACATGACATATGGAAACCATCAGAGGGCTGGGCTCCAATCTGTGTGGGCTACCGTGGCCCGTTGGCACCCACCAGCTATATCGCAGGATGGGAATAATCCTGGGAAGAGGATTCATGGAATTGTCATAAGAGTAGGAATCCCTTGGGGACAGGACTTTGCGTTGGGGGTGCCTACTAGAAGTGCAGATGCTTACGAATTTTAAGAGGGTTCAGCTGGGTGCACTTCGAATCTCTTGCTCATGTTTCTGTCCGCCATAGATATCCCTGTATGCCTTGGATTAATGCTCTAAGACTTCTGTTTCTCAGTGACTTAACCAACTGTTAATGTAAAGGAAATGCAATGACACGTTCCATTTGTCTCTGAATTTAAATTGTTCAGAGAGAAGCGGAGAACATTTTACTGGTCAACTTCACAAACAGTCCCATTGAGCACAGGTGCCAGGGCAGCTTTGATTGATTTGTTTGATTTGCCAGGTTGACATGCCAGGTTGATTAATTAAAATGAAATCAAGAAAGTATTTGCTCATTATCATCAGAAAGGAATGGCAACTCTCATCACAATTCACATGTTTATGTAGCTGAACTAACTAGAGGTGATTTAAAATTACATTACTATAAACACAACATTGACATTATTTAGGACTCTTGACCGCGCAATTTAGTGCAGATTTAATCAAAATACTAAATTGCATTTTATTTTATTTTTTCATATTATTTTCTTCATGTTCAGTGAAAATTGTCTGCACATGCAAACTATATAACGTGCATGCTTTTTATATCAATCAAGTCTAAACAAAGTCTAAAGAATTTCCAGTTAAGCATGCATAATAATGTTTATTGTGATTTTGTTTGGGCAGAAACACACTGCGTGTCATGTTCTTAAAGGGTTCCTCAGTCTCGTTGAATACTTAAACACTTATCCTCTGCTCGACCTCGCTAACTGGAACAAGGCAAGTTTTCTGTCCGTGAAAAATTTATTGCGGGGTGGTAAATTTTTCATCACCCCATTTCAGTGGACCCCTGACGGTCTGCCGTAGGCTGTAGCTATCAGTTCCAAAGTGAGTGGCCCTTGACATCCTTGCAACACGTCTCCTCAAACAGACTTATGATGCCATTCAAACGTTTGCGGTTTTCCAGGAGAACATACATGGAGTAGGAAATGTAGCAAAATGATTAGGAAATACAGTCATTGACAAGGTTAGAAGTAATTATGTTTAATTGAAATAATTACATTGCTATCACCACAGAATATAACATTTTCCACGAGTACAGCCTTGCAGTAATTTTTCAAGATAGATGTCAATTTCTGAAAAAAATATGCCAATCCAGGCTCCCAGAAGTTGGATTGGCTTAATGGGTGCTTCTTACATACCATACTGGCAAGTTACTTCCACAACAGCTCAATAGGGTTGATAATCAGTGTCTGTGCTGGCCACTCCATTATAGACAGAATAGATGACTGCTTCTTTCCTAAATAGTTCTGGCATAGTTTGGGTCATTGTCGTTTTGTTGGAGAAAATTTGCTCCAGTCATGCGCTGTCCACAGTGTATTTCATGGCGTTGTAAAATGGAGTGATAGCCTTCCTTCCTCAATATCCCTATTACCCTGTACAAATCTCCCACTTTACCACCACCAAAGCACCCCCAGACCATCACATTGCCTCCGCCATACTTGAGATGGAGCATTGCTCCAGTATTTTTTCATTTTATCTCAGTCTTACGAATATCCTTTGGGATTTGAACACCTCAAACTTAGATTTGTCTGTCCATTACACATTTTTCCAAATTTCCTCTGTCCAGTCTGTGTTATTTTGCCAATCCTAATATTCTTTTTTATTGGGCAGTCTGAGATATGGCTTTTCTTCGCATCTCCGCCTAGAAAGCCAGCAATCCGGAGTCGCCTCTTCACTGGTGGCTGGTTTTGCAGGTACTATTTAATGACGCAGCCAGTAGAGGATCTGTGAAGCATCTGTTTCTCAAACTAGACACTCCAATTAATTTATCTTCTAGCTCAGTTGTGCACCGAGACCACCACTCCTCTTTTTTTTCTGGTTAGAGCCGGTTTGTTCTGTTCTTTGAGGGTAGTACAGTTTCTTGGCAATTTCTCACATTGAATTTCTTGCATCTTCACTTTTCAGAACAAGAATGGACTGATGAGTTTCAGAAGAATTTTAGAAGTTTCTGGCCACTTTGAGTTTGTAATTGAATCCACAATTGCTGATGTTGCAGATACTCAACTTGTCTAAAGGCCAATGTTATTGCTTATTTAATCAGCACAACAGTTTTCAGCTGTGCTAACATAATCACAAAAGGTTTTGTAATGATCAACTAGTCTTTTAAAATTATGAACTTGGATTAGCAAACACAACATACCATTGTAACACACCAGGGATGGTTGCTGGTGGGCCTCTGTGTGCCTACGTAGATATTCCATAAAAAGCTGCCATTTCCAGCTTTAATAGCAATTCCCAACGTTAACAAGGACTACTCTTTTTGTAAAAAAAATGTTTGCATTTCTTTAAAAGAAAAATCACATTTTCAAGTGACCCCAAACTGTTGAACAGTAGTGTACACACGCAGACTTGCAAAGTTGAGTTTGTTGTGTGCCAACAACTGTATCATGGATACTTCACCTCCTATAGAATAAGTTGGCTGTATAATTTGATCCTCCATGTAGTAGCAGAGTCCTAACATGAGTAATTACGCAGTTATACTGTGTGATAATGTGGGGGTGTCCCTAAGGAACTGACCCCAACCAGGTCAGAGCTGACCCGAGGGCGGACAAAGCAGAGCCCCTTTGATTTTAACCCCTCTTAGACTTCTGAACACCTGGGATGTATTAGTGCATACACACAGGCAAGAATGTTCCTGCTCTTCTACACAAAGTACCGGATGATTATACTTTTTGCTGGCATCCATTGTGTTTCTATAGGTTTTGTCTGTTACAAAACCCTTCTTTAGCTTGTCGCTGCTCAGAGTTCTTATTGGAGGGATGGAATGATTTGTCAAACATGAATAATGTCACCTCAATATTGTGCTGGGTGACAATGGGAGGTCTGACCAGCACCTTAATTTTTTGGGGGGCTAGCCCCTTGCTGCCTCACCAACTCAAATGAAAGAACAGCTGACAGTTTTTTAGTTTTTTAGTTCTGCATTTAAAGAAAATTCGAGGACCTGATTCAGGGCCTCTTGTCAGGTACCGTCTGGCTGTCTGTACAATCAGGAGGGATTCTGACACAGCAGCCATATCCAACAGGAAACAGCCCCTTGGAACAACCACAGCTAACAACACTTGCCTCATCTCATCCTTTGTAATCAAGTGCCTCGCTTATCATCAGGAAGTTTTTGTGTTGGAGGGAAAATATATTTTTGTTTGTTTGTTTTTCAAATGTATTTGTTTCCTCTAATGTAAACAATTAGGCAATGTCCTCGCCAGGGAGCACGGCTGGCCGGTTCATGTGGAGGGGATGCAGCGTTGTTCCAGCACTGTAATGGAGTCATCCATCAACAGTCCCCATTAAAGCACCTTGACAAGCCAGCTGAGACTGTGTGCCTCTTGTGGCCACGGTGACCAGTCTCAAGGTTGGTATTATGCTCTCGGAAAGCATCCGCAGATACATGACCGCCCAGAGCCCAATGCCAACTGTAATGGACATCATTCTCTGTGCTTTGACGTTTTGAAGTACAATCAACAAACCGGTTAATTCTAGTAGCATGTCAGAGAATCACTGAGAATCTCCATGCCAAACACTTCAGCGTGTGTTGTTGGTGGTAACTAGGACAGATATCAATTAGGTAAGAGGAAGAGATTTGACCCTGATTCAGTGTAAACTCTTAATAAGTCTTAATTGCTTATGTGACTTCAACAATGTCAAAAAGCATAGTGACAAAATCTAAGACAACATTATTATATGCGTGTCAAGAAACTGTTGTAATGCAAATGTAGAAAAGCTTGTTGAAAAAAATTTACTACCCAGATTCAGGCTGTGGCTGGCAGAAATGTCATTTTTTTGTCACTGCTGTTTTAGGGGATTATTGTTTGTTCAGCCCTGTACTTTAAGCCCTGTAAGAACTCGTTCAAGCAGAGACCGAGCAATTATGTGCAATTTCAGCTCTCAAGCCCATCTCGAACAATCACCATGGTGATATTTAAAATGTGATTAAAGTCAGAGAGCAGCCACAGGAAGTGGAAACGTTCTCTTTTCTTTGCACTGACCACTGTCTGTTCCTAAGCTTATTTTAATTGAAATGTCAGATTTCCATTAAAAAACAAACTAATTACTCATCCCGTTCCAATTTGTTGATCAAAATAACTTGCGTCATTGCCTTAAAACATGTTGTGGATGAAATATATTTCCATAAGTATGGCTTCGCCTGCTGTGGCCCTGGAATATATTACATTATCCCTATAGAGCTTTTTAGAAGAGCATTATAGATGCCACATTGCTTTAATTTCCTTTTGCCTAAAGTGACGGAAAAATGCCCCTGAGTGTATACACAGAATCTTGGCCCATAGCTCAGGAACCTATTCAAAACGCCTATCTCTTCCATCTGCGGCATGTCGACAGGCATCCTCCTGAATTCCAGTCCCTTTGTTTGCCAAGGGAAGGGAAGGACACTAATGAGTCTTCCGTTGACTTGACATCCTTGGAAGGTCCGCTTTGCTCCTCACACCTGCTGCCCAGGCCCACCGGAATCCCTGCGTGACGGCCGTAAAGGATGTGTTGCCTGGAAAATATGCGGGCCGCTTAAAGCTGCTCAAGGTAGCGCAGCGTGCATCTAGGAAACGGTGAAGGAATGTCAACCTGGCTGTTGACTCTGAATCTCCTTATCCACCCAAGCAGTCAGGAATTTATGCATTGTTTCCAGTGCTGAGGTACTCCATTAAGCACGTGTAGACTGACTATACACTCCTATGCCCATTGTTTGGGGTTATACACCTTGTTTTGGCTGATGCTCAAAGGTCAATAGATGCTTGACATGTGTGACACATTGAAGATGTCGGTAAATATGGGATGACTGGGAGAAATGTTTTTCAATAGATTTGCAAAACTTTTATTTAGACTGCAACTGCTACTTATTCATAAAGGTTCTGAGGCCCCTTTTCGCAACTGGGTGCAAATGTCTTTTCTGTGGGAGATTGTAGGATTTGCATATGTGCAAAAAATATTTTGATTAATCAGACAGTGAAACCAACTATTTAGGGCTTGTTTAAATTACAATACATTTTGTGAGACATCGATGAAGACTTAAGATGCTCGATTATTTTGTTGTGTAAACTTGCAGATATTCACAGCTCGAGATGTGCCCTTCCACAAAAGCGTGCACCACTTTTTCGACTGAGCCTCCTCATAGGTTTGCAAGTGTGAAGACGATTGTATCTGGACTGTGTCAAGTTTCTGTGTAGTGCGCACAAATATCGCTCGATTTCCCCTCGATTAACGCCCACAAAACAATTAAAAACAATTAAATATTTTATTCCTATCTCTTTTCCTGGTATAGTTTCTTTGATGAAATCCTATATGATAGCACAGTCTCATCACACAGCAAATTGTCTACAACGTACTGTGAACTTTGTGCGCATGCACCTTTATAAATAAGGCTTTTTTCCTGACTGTCCTGTAAAAGGCTATAACTACAACCCACAGGTTTTCCTGTACAGTGGGGTGACAATGAAATAAAGAAGGGAAAGGTTCCTTAGATTAGCTAAATTGTTCTACATTTGGCTGCTGCCTTATACACGGAACACTATGTTAAACTTTATTAATCATTGATTCTCCATTCCCTCCAACCCATCAGATCATATAACCTTTGCAAAAAGAAATATCCAACAGTGAATGGCACTCAAAGGAAGAGGTTTTCAGTGATTGAGTGATTACCATAAATATGTCAGTGGAATTATCCTATGTGACAAACACATCAGAGTCATTACCTGTGTAAGTGCAGCCTTTCTGTGCCTCTACACTGAAAATCTCCAATACAACCGGACTCTACTACGACTGAAATGGCTCTTGATGGACTATGGGATTTCCAGGACTTATTTGAGAGGGCTTATGGGCCCTTCTTGTCAACAATGACTGCACTATTAATGCTTTTGAGCTATGTGTTGTTGCCCCGAACATGGCACTCTTACAAAATAAATTACTTTTCTAATCCATGAACAGGAATACGTGTCTTTATATTTCTTCCTTCATTCACGGTTCAGGGGTCTTTCGGAGTCCCAAACATTTCAATCACCGCCAATGTCTCCTGTATTTCCATTAGGTAAACGTAAACGCTTAACATCCTTCTTCAACACATTTTTAAGCTGGACGTAAGATGTTACTCATCAGCACTGTGCAGTGACTGTTTAACGTACACATAACCGGCGCCAGGTTGTCATTTATGGGAATCACAGGGTTAAACGACGAGGAGGCACTGAAAGGTTAGATGTACAATCAGGAAATGTACCATGATCGCCGCTGTGCCCCACTGGGTGTTTGGACACCCCGCTGATTTGCCGTGTCCCGCTTTTCCCTTTCCTCTGTGGCACTGAACCAACAAGGCACCCAACGGCGCTGTTCGGGCCTTCGTTGTCTCAGGATGCTTCTGCTTAGATTTATGAGCGTCTTGCTTTCGTTTGGACAAATATTCTTGCTTATTTTGCTTCACTTTGAGAGTCTGCAGGTTTAGATAATTAATCAACAGTGAGGGGTCAGAGTTCATGTGTCCACTGAGAGCTATCCTTTGACTGCTTGCCTGGTTTGACCATTTGGTTGATGCCCTGAGAATGTTGATGTTTTCCTGTAGATTGGTCGAGGCCCTCTAGAAATGATAGAAACAGTCAAACTCAAGAAGCTACTCTCTGTAAACATTCTCCAACCCCTGGAATGTTTTGCCTTAGAGTTAGCTTGAATGCTGAGGCGGGCTGTCCAGCTTACCCTCTATCAGTCTGCATGATAGATGTGCAATCTGAAGGATTCAATCATCTTTAATCAGCATGAATCATGTTCTCCAAGAAACACACACAAATACCTATACGCTAATATCTCCACGCCCCATTTGAGATTATACTTTAACACGGCACATTCTTTCAGACAACTGTGGTCACGATATCGATGTACCATTCAAAAGTAAACACACTGTACACGAGTCGGATTCTGGCATCCTCAGACCACTGCTTATCATTCCAACAGTGCCCCACATGCTTTGATAGTACAGAGCCTACAATCATTGCCCGGTCAGGAACCTGAAAGAGAGAATGAGGAAAACAAGTGTATAAATATAGTGGCAGATTGAATACCCCTTTAATGTAAGATGAGGAGGCTGACAGTGAAAGGTGATCTGGCAAGAATAAGGAGTGCCAAGGATATATTAAACTAAAAATAACTTGTGTCAACAGTGCAGTGAGAGCAAGTCGTTCAACAGGGTCAAGGCAAATGGGCAGACTATGGTTGATATATGGTGGACAGGGTATGCGCCAACTGCTATACCTCCATTTCGCCACTGTGTCACCATGGACACCCGTGTAAGAGGTCCATCTGACAGAGATGCATCAAGTGGTCATTTTGGGAGAGCTTGAAAAATCAAGGCCCCTGCTTGAAAAATCAAGGCCTTTGTAATGGCCCCTGCCACCCCAACTTTGACTACAAAAAATACAGTTGTAGGTCACATTTTCTTTTATTAAAAATTACCTAAAGTTAATAATACACTAATACGCTGAAAACCATTTGAGTCTAGACTGGCAGTGAATAGCAATTGCATGCCTACCTTACTATCTGCCCTACAAGCAGCAACAATCATTGCTTGTCTGCTAACGCAGGCTAATAATTTCATATGAAAACCCAAACTAAGTAATTGTGATAAACAGAGTCATCGCTTTTGCTATGATATACTTAACGATTTTGGGGGGTTTCATTGTTGTTTCTGGTGTTGTGTGTGCCACATAATGCGTAGAGAAGTGTCACTGGACCCTCCTGTCGAAGCTCCAAGGTTTAATTTTTGGCAGGGGAAGTAGGGTCAGTTCTCCTTCTCCACGGTAAATTCCTGGATTCGATTTTATAGACTTTGGATAGCCCACATTTTTTTATTATGACACTTTGTACTCCTCAAATGTTCACCTTGCACAGCAAGAAGAGGATTGGTCACCCCTCCAGGCCTCGTTTCTCTCTAGGTTTCATCCTAAAATTCGGCCCCTTTTAGGAAATTCTTCATAGCCACTATGCTTCAACACTGTTATTGCTTGCTCCTTGGGGTTTCAGGCCGGGTGTTTTGTAAAGGCGCTTTCTGACAACTGTACATGAATGTCATTTAGTTTTCTGGGGCACGGTAAGCGGGAGATTAAATGATGAATTGAATGAGGTAATTGTTTGATTTGATACTGATGTTCTATGTTAATGAGCAAAATATGTTATGATATGTTGAATTTACATAATTAATGGTGTAGTATTTATCTCTCAAGTAGAATGCCTTTCAAGTCTTGTATTGCAAGGTGAACTTTGTCTGCATACTGATTCTTTAAGGGGTAATCCACCCTAGAAATGCAAACTTTACCAAGTTTGTGGAAATATTTACTCATTACATAACCTAATCAGTGAACCTGTTTAGAGAGAGCATTATGTTTTGGCTTTTTTAGTCAACTTGAGTCTGAACAGATTTCTTAATAATGAAACTTCACATTGCTTGCTTACGTAGTTAACTATAAAATGCAGGTTAATATTGCAACATGTATTGTTAACATTATTTAACAACCTACAACAGAAATGCATGTGGATTTACGTTAATTGCCCTTTAATTAATGAATTACCTAATGTAGCATTGGCTGTATGTTTAGGAGAATTGTCTGACTTTCGAAGTCCCAGGCCTTTTTGCAGAATGATGCAGGTTTTCCTTTGTTTTTCTATATTTGGCTCAATCAATCTTGCTCTCTATCCCAACATGTTTTCCAGTTCTTGCCAATAAAAATAATTCTCATAACATTATGCTGTGACCATTGTACTTTACCGTCAGGATTATGTTCTCAGGGAGATGAGTATTGTTGGCTTTGTTCCACGGATCATTTTACATTTTATCCAGAAAGCTAACATACAGTTAGGTCCGTAAATATTTGGACACTGACACAAGTCCTGTTATTTTGGCTGTAAACCAAGATATGTTCAAGTTACAGTTAAATAATGAATATGGCCTTATTGAGCAGTCTCAAAGCTTTCATTTGAGAATATTCACATACAAATTGGAGGAAGGTTTTAGGAATTATAACTCTTTAATTTGTAGCTCCCTCTTTTTCATGTGAACAAAAGTAATTGGATAATTGACTCAAAAGCTGTTTCGTGGACAGGTGTGGGCTATTCCTTTGTATTTCTTCATAAATTAGGCAGGTAAAAGGTCTGGAGTTGATTCCAGGTATGGCATTTGCATTTGAAAGCTGTTGCTGTGAACCCACAACATGCAGTCAAAGGAGCTTTCAATGTAAATGAAACAGGCCATCCTTAGACTGCAAAACACATCATCTGTAAAACACAGTGGAGGCAGTGTGATGGCATAGGCATGCATGGCTTCCAATAGCTCTGGGTCACTGGTGTTTATTGATGGTGTGACAGAAGACAAAAGCATTGAAGTCTGAAGTGTATAGGGATATATAGTCTGCTCAGATTCAGCCACATTCATCAAAGTTGATTGGACGGCACTTCACTTTACAGATGGACAATGACCCAAAACATAATGCGAAAGCAACCCAGGAGTTTTTTAAAAAAACGAAGCCGAATATTCTGCCATGGCTGAGTCAATCACCTGATCCCTGCCTGATAAAGCATGCATTTCACTTGCTGAAGACAAAACTCAAGCCAGAAACCACAACTGAAGTCAATAAAGGCCTAGCAAATAATTCCATTCCTAACTGTAATAATCACGAGAGCAACGTCCCTAGAGTTGCAATTGAAATAGACAGAGGAGTCACCTTCCTGACCACTACATGTTAGGAGAAACTGGCACGGCATCTGCTCATAGAATGCCGTAGTATCGGTGTAATTTGCCTACTTGTGGCATCTCTGATCACTGACCTGTCGCTAAGAATTGGTGGATTGCCTGTTCTGGATAGAGTTGTTGTTGAACCATAATCTGGATAGTTTCTTAATATTAAACTATTAACAGGGGAATGCTCACACCTTAGAATTTTTCCAGAAGTCTTCCAATATTCTTTTTAAGGCAATTTGGTCTTCAGGGTATGGTTGTTTGACTATGATATGCTCTAGGGCTTTCCAGAAACAGGTGTATTTTATCTGAGATTGATGTGATATTTAGAGAGAAATGTAACTCTGGTCTGTAAGAAACTGAAAATATTAATGACACACTGCATCTGTGTTGTACATATTGTAATCCTACCACATGGATGGGTATTCATAACATTTCATTCCACGTGGACATTAACATATTATAATAATATCTTAGTTTTACAATGATAGGAGGAAGTGAAAAAACTGTGTTTCGCCTAAACTAGCAAAACAGCCAAGAGCAGGCTTGTAAAATGTATGAATTCTCTGACAGAAGCACAGACACATTTGACACAATCTAGTTAATGGTTTATCCTCCCTTCCTTTACTAGTTACCCCATGGCACTACAGACTGTGCTAAATGATTCCCAATTTATCTGTGCAGCAAATATCACTACAGAGGTGTTAATGACCTCAATCTCTTGTCTGTCTTCATAACAAGTGGTTTTCAATTTCCATAGAGAAACGGTATTGAAACAGTGAACCTTCACAAGGTACTACAAGACTGCCTAACTGAATGCCTATCTGCTTTAAAAAGGCAGCTTGCATACAACTCCCCTTCAAACTACCTCTCAAACTGCTCCAGTATTTTAGGGTGCAGAGCCTAAACCCGCAAACAGCGCCCACAATGGGGTAACTTGACTGACTACCTTGACGGCCAGGACATGCCTTATTACGGCAGGGCCATAGCCAGCCACGTCTAGGGATTGGACAAGTGTCACGTGGATTTGAGCTGGTGAACAGAAAATTAGAGAGAATGAAAGAGTGCGAGAAATCCTTCTGTAGTTGAGCGACAGGAACCTATTCTTTAGCCGCCGTCTGTTAGCAGAGGGCAGATTGGCTCAGGGTTCTTACACTCCCAGGTCATGGGGTCGGACAGGGCAACATGTAAATCCCTTCTCAAGCCTATTATAAGATCCGGGATGTGTGGACATGAGCAAATAACTAGTCTGAAGTGTACCAAAGCTCTCTGATAGCTTCTCCCAATGCAATAAGCATGTGTAACTGGATAACACTCCACTGTAAGCTCTTCTGTGAAGTATATTTGCTCTATGTCATTCCCTAAAGTGACCCCTTACACATGGTGACTTCACTCAAAATAAAAAAAACAACACCAAACCCTAATCAAGCCAGAAGCAGAGTCCAGTCATCTGTCTCAGCATTGCAGTACTGTGTCCTGTTCCGTGAACACGTGTGTTTGAACAGTTGGCTGTCGACTGAGGCCTGGCGGCTCCATGGAATTCCGCAGCGTCACGTAACATCCGACACTATTAACTGCCGATTAAGGGCACCAATAATAGGTGACTTAAGACAATCAAAATACATGCATTCACATATGGTCACAGCCACAAACACACACACAGGATGCCCCCCAAAGTAAGGAAACAGAGTCAGTAGATAGGAAACAACACAGCGGGGAGGCAGAGTATGTCCCGCTGTCCCTGAAAGCAGCATGCTGCACTTGAACCTGCCCCAACTGTCCCTTCCTGTCTGTATTTTCCTGTTTACTCGCTAACTGTTTTGGATGTTTTCCTTTTTCTCCCCAAAGTCAACATCCTCCTGTGGCGCACGGCCTCTAGCCTGACTTCACTGCTCTTTTCTAGCTGTCCGGACGTCATTGAAGGGCTTTTAATATCGACCCGGGATGTCTGATGGAGTCCTGTGTGTTCGTCTGCATTGTTTTGAAAGCACCTTTTTTTGACTATTCCTGGAGCGCCACCCACCCCCCACCACCACCAATTTGATTATTTCCAGACTGTTAAAAGCCTTTGATTTTCCTCCCACTCACCCAGCAATTCAAAATCAAACAATAACATGCTTAATGACGTCCCATCATATAAATGAACATCATCCTCTTATCTTCCGTCCCGTACTCTATGAAACAAAATGATGGAATTTCTTCATACTCAATTCCCCATGTCAGAATCGCATAGAACATTATGAATTACAGCTGGTAATGAATGAGTGTTAATAAACAATGAGGCCAAAGTCGAAAACTTTCAGCTGGAGCCAGACCACAGTTCCTCTATTAAATCTATCCAAAATGACATTCTTCCCCATGCAACACAGTTGAACGTTTGTGTGAGTCTCCTGTATCTGAGATTCATATCTTTAAATATTACAGATTCATATATTGTAAAATGAGAATTGAGTATTGTTCAATGACATGCATGTTTTACTATTTAAAAGAGAAACATAAATTGCTCAAGTGTATCGAAAGGTGGGTCTCTTAACTGATTATTACACTCAGAGTGTAGTCAGCAACAAGTGATTGTCAAGGGCCAGCCAAGCAAGTTGGTATGCTTGAGGGGCTGGTTTGGGATTCAAAGTAATTGTCGGACACATGTGATCCCAGTATGTAAAGCAGTGCAGCATTCTGCTATCAGCCAGTGGAGGGCACAGAGTCCTTCACCCTGTATCCCTCCCCAACTAATATGACTCCTGGCCACTCAGATTCAGTACTTGCAGTCCAGTATCGGGGTCAATGATTGGTTCTTTTGGTTGACCTTTATGCTGGATGACCCTGAAAATGGACCCCGGAGTGGAAATATTTCACAGTGATGTTTGCCAAACTAAGGAAGACTTACCAATTGGCTCAGCATTAAGGCTACACACACACGCGCACACACACACGCACACACACACACACACACACACACACGGCTGTCCATTCATCCAGATCCAAGGTCAACTAACACAGACATCATACTTGAAGGAATGCTGTTGGCCTTGCATTTTACTGATTGTTACTGAAATGTTTAAAATGTGCTAACTGTTACTGGGTTTACATAGTTGTCCACCATTCAACACCATTTGGAGTGTTTCTTTTCAGCATACCAACATATTTCTGAGTGCCTGGAGGTGTTGCAGACCCATTCATCCACCACAGTAGTTTTAACACTAGACCACTAGAATGGGGCAGAAAATAATCGCTGTCACATCTGCAGCCAGTGTAGACCACCAGTAGGTTTTGGAGATCATGTCTATGGTTTTAGTAACACCTGGGTGGCCTGAGACCAGAGCGGTTTGGCACAATATTAGCAATCGGGGTCTCACTGCAGCAGGAACAATGGACTTACCGGTTGGGGTGTCGCTTGGGGCTGGGCCTGTTTGGAGTGCCTCCTCAAGGAGGCATTCTGGAATTCCCATTGAATCAGGGCGACAACACAGGATGAGGGCAGGATGGGTTCGGGGTGGTTGGTGCTTGAGGGTAGTTCCAACTGCTGAGAAAGCGAGTCAGCTTTCACATTTTTCGACGTGGGTTCGACCTCTTGGCTTGTTTTAGGAATGTCAGGTTTCCGGTGATCCATTAGAACTAGGTAGGGATGTCGAGCTCTTTTTAGCCAGTGTCTCTCCAGTGTGGCCAGTTTGATGGCCAGCAGTTCACGGTTGCCCACATCATAGTTACGTTCCGGGCGAGTGAACTTTTTGGAAAAGAAAGCACAGGCATGGAGTTTGGCAGGGGAACCGTGCTGTTGGGAACTGACTCTTCTCAGCTTTCATGTATAGATGGTTTTCTTGTAGTCTTTGGAGGACTTGCCATTCATGCTGTACATGGTCTGTCAGGTTATTGGAGTAGATGAGGATATCATCGATGTACACCAGGACAAAATGGTCAAAGAGATCATGAAAGATGTGATTCATAAAGGACTGGAAAATGGCGGGTGCTTTGGTCAGTCTGTAGGGCATGACGAGATATTTAAAGTGCCCCCGGGGTGAGTTGAACACCGTTTTCTATTAGTCCCCCTTGTGAATACGCATCAGGTTATACGCGCTGTGGAGATCGAGTTTGGTATAGATTTGAGCCCTCCCGACCTTTCCAAAGCCGCAGGGATGAGAGGAAGAGGGTGGCTGTTTTTCACCATGATATCGTTTAGGGACCGGTAATACATGATCTTAAGCTGCCGTCCTTTATTGCAAACAAAAAAAGCTGGCTGCCACTGGAGATGTAGAAGGGCAGAGAGATTCCATTTGTGGAGCTTTGTCAATGTTGTCATTCATCGGCTGAGTTTCTGGTAAGGATAGTGGGTAGATGCGCCCTTTAGGGGGAAGGACCTATGGCGCAGTCCCACTGGCGATGAGGAGGGAGTTGGGTAAACTTTTCCTTGCTAAATCAGAAAACTGGGCATGGCCAGATGGAATAGGGACGAGAATCAACGTTTTGGAGTCCTCAATAGTTGTGGCAAAGCAGGGCAGGTCCATACAAAGGGCTTTACAACGGTCGTTCCAGGCGATGAATTTCCGTTGATGCCAGGAGATGATGTGGGCACATATAATTGCTTCCTCGTGATACTCAACAGAGGTCTGGGTTTTCTGCGAGGTCTGGAGACGAGCTGAGCAGATTCTCACTTCGTGACCCACTTCTGCGCAGTAAAGGCATAGGTGTTCCTGGAAGCATCTGGCCCTCTCAGCTTCAGTAAGTGGGACTCTGCCCAGCCGCATCAACACAAACGTTTGTTGGGGCATCAGGGTGGCCGGCGGCAGAGCTAGTCTACGGAAGCGTGGTTCTGGTAACTTTTCTGTTCTGCAAGCAAGTGATCAACAAGTTTGTTTCTTTTCTTTTGCGAAGGGTTTCAGGCATTGGCGTTGACGCTTCAATATCTGAATCAGATGAAGGCCCGGCATCCGACTTGTCAATTTCGGGATTAATTTCTGATCCTCCATCTGACACCATCTCATCTTAATCTGGCAGCATTTGCAATAATGTCAGGACGTCGAATCGGTTTGGTTTGCCATTGTGAACTAAACGCTGTAAATTGTTTCTGATTTGTGTCTGACATGCTCACTGAGTTCAGATTATATACACTTTCTACCCTCATCATCACACATCAGTCACATGCATAGGTGTCTGGGTTCATCCATTGCTATTCCATTGCTATTCATTAGATTCGATTAGACTAGGTTCCCGAAAGGGCCGGAGTGGGGACACTTTTCATCCCGGGAGTTTCAGGCCAAAGACCGGACCACTCTTTCCATGGTGGTGGAAATTAGATGAATGAACAGTTCAGCTCTTACTATCCTGTAGTTTTTATTAATACCATGGTTCAAAAAATAATGTAAAGGTTAAATAATAATTCACTTAAGCTGAGGAATTAACAAAAAATATTTCACTATTCCACTAGGATAGGTTTATAAATTAACAAAATCAGAAATGAATAAATAAAGCATTTGAAATGTATCCCACTCTTCCACAAGGAAGCATATTGAACTAATGTTTACAGGTCACAGTTTACAGTTTACAGTTGCATTGCTAATAGCACCAACAGCATCTACAGCATCAGTAGCCACCTAAGCAGTGTACTGGGTTCAGCCACTTTATCTATAACTGTGTAATTGCTTAGACATGAGAATTTCCTTCTCTTTGCCCATTAACATGAAAACCTCCAAGTTGCCCTGACTCAATGAGCTTTGTAGCCTATTTTTCAAATTGTTTTTGTTGAGAAGCTTCTATCACATGCAATCTGTGTGATGGAAAAAGTCAACAGAAACATATATGCTAACCCAATGATATGATAATGAACCGGAAGGCCGCAGCTCAGGGTTCCGAGCTCGACCAACAACAGAATGAACTGATTGACATCATGGGCAACCTAGACACCCTCTCTGATAACATCGCGGCCATTCAGGACCAACTGAAAGCCCTAGTCATTCCGCTTACTATACCCACACCGGCACCATCCCATGAGCACGAACCTTGGGTTCCCACCCCTGAACGGTACGACGGGGACCTGGGCCTATGCCATTCGTTTTTGCTACAGTGCAGCCTGGTATTTGCGCAGTATTTCGGGGTTCTCCTCCCTTCATGCCCGTCACTGGTCGGAACCTGGACATGGAACCCGTGCGCATGGCCCATTTTCACCTGGATGGGACGAAACACCAGCATAGGAGGGACAGCAATAGCTGCCTTTACTGTGGCCTCCCGGGTCATTATATCGCCTCCTGCCGCGCTGGTCTCCGGTGGACGGGGCTCTCCAGCGCCCGGGTGCCCTTTTACGGCACCATCTGTCATCACGGTTAGCATCTCAGGATACAAGCACTGATTGACTCTGGCGCTGACGACAGTTTTCTGGAGTCTGTCCTGGTTTCCCAACTAGGCCTCTCCGTGGACCCATTGCCCGATACTATCGAAGCTGTATCCCTGAACGGTAGACGTCTGACCAGGGTTACGTCTCGGACGGAACCCATTAAGTGGTTGCTTTCCGGCAACCACACTGAGTCAATCCATTTCCTCCTCACCAGTTTCCCCCACGTCCTGCTGGTCTTGGGACACTCCTGGTTGGTTAAACGCTGCCCGTGATCGACTGGGCAGTTGGTAGCATAGTCTAGTGGAATTCCACCTGCCACACCGACTGCTTGCGGGCGGCCGGTTCCCCAGACTTGCAAAATCAGACCACCAGCTTCCAACCTCCCGACCTGTGCAGAGTGCCTGCTGTTTACCACGACATCGGGGAGGTGTTCAACAAACAGGGTGCACTTTCGTTACCTCCCCACAGACCCTACGGCTGTGCTATCGAGCTGCTTCCCGGCTCCACCTTTCTCAAGAGGCCTCTACAGCCTCTCCAAGCCCGACAGAGAGGAAATTGAGAAATACATCAGGGACTCCCTGGAGTCGGGCTGCAAGGTTTTTCTTCGTGGGGAAGAAGGACGGCTCACTCCATCCCTGTATTGATTACCGGGGCCTGAACGATATCACTGTAAAGAAAAAGTACCCCCTTCCGCTGATGGATTCCGTTTTCAACTCCTTCCAGGACGCCATGGTTTTTACGAAGCTCGATCTGCGCAATGCCTATCACTTGGGGAGAATCCGGGAGGGGGACGAATGGCTCACTGGGTTCAACACGCCGATGGGCCACTTCAAGTACACAGTGATGCCATTCGGCCTTACTAACGCCCCGGCCGTTTTTCAGTATTTCATCAATGAGGTATTGGGGGATATGATCAGGCGTTTTGCCTTCGTTTACTTGAACAATATCCTAATTTTCTCCAAGGACCTAATGGAACATACTCAAGATGTGAAACAAGTCCTTTGTCGTCTGCTCGAGAATCGGTTTTATGTCATGGCAGAGAAATGCGGGTTTCATGTTCCAACCATCTCCTTCCTGGGGTACATCGTCTCCAAAGGAGTGGTGCATATGGATCCGTCCAAGGTGAGAGCGGTTTTGGAATGGCCGAGGCCAGACTCCAGGAAAGAGTCACAACGCTTCCTGGGGTTCGCCAACTTCTATCTGCGTTTTATTCATAATTACAGCCGGGTCGCGGCACCCCTAACTGCCCTCACTTCATGAACTAATCTTTACGCATGGACCCCAGAGGCGGAGGATGCCTTTCGTGACCTCAAGGCACGTTTAACCTTCGCTCCTGTTCTCACCCAACCGGATCCATCTCCGGAATTGGGGCAGTTCTGTCCCAGCGACATCCCGAGGACGGAAAACTCCTGTCCCGCCATCTGTCCCCTGCTGAAGCCAATCACTGTAAAGATCGCCCTTGAAGGAGTGACACCACTGGCTGGAGGGAGCAGAGCCCCCGTTCCTCGTCTGGACCGACCATAAAAATGTAGAATACATTTGGTCCGCCAAGCGCCTGAACCCCCGTCAAGCCAGGTGGGCCCTGTTCTTCCGCCATTTCAACTTCACGCTGACCTATAGGCCGGGGTCACGTAACGGCAAACCAGATGCCATGTCCTGTGTTGTTTCGAGGGAGGAGGAACCGTGCACCCCCCCCAACGCGATCCTACCCAAGGAATGTGTAATCGGTGCCGCGCTCTGGCGAGTAGAAAAGGAGGTTAAAGCAGCTCTCCTGTGCAGTCCCGGGCCCTAAGGAATTGCTTGGTGTTTCCTATAAATTCTGGATACTGTTTGCATACAACTAGGAAATGTATATGTCCTGTGTCTATGGCTGAAATGCAGAAGGCATATTAGGAAATTCAACATTTTCTTTGCTCATATGTTAATACCCTACTGTAGATCTATCATGAAACACTAAAATGTGCTAGACAACATGCAGCATTAGCTAATGAGACATTGGAAAAATCTAGATTTCACAGGTGTTAGCAGCTTTTGAAAAATGGCATTTGGGTCAATGACGTGCTTGCCATTTTCCACGAATGAGGGGTAGAGTATATGATTTAGCATCTGATCAATTATGCAAGACTTCTGTCTTAACGGGGATTTCAAGTGCAGTTACTTTTCAGCCCTGGGAAATGGGAACAGACATGTCCAGGGTCACTGGGAAGTGTCCATAGTACTGTGCTTGTGGAGTGAGACCCTGTCACCCCACACCAATTTGACGGTATGATCTCCCAATAGCCCTGCCAAAAACAAGCCAGAAGCTCCAACTGTAAATCTTGTTTCCTGACTGCAGTGAGTTTCAGCTCTCGTTCTTGACTAAGGCCAGCGAGAGAGATAGAGAGATAGCTAGCTAGCTTATTAAACAAACTCAGTCTAGTAAGAAACTACACACGTTTTCTCTTCAGTAGTGGCCAACAGTCTAAACCAAATCTTCTTCAAATTTCCTGTGCTGAATTTACAACATTCAGACATTCTGACACTATTCTAAGTTGTTTTACAGGGTTATTCCAAAGCATGTGAATAAGTACTCATCTGCTTCTAATCTTCAGATGGATCCACAGGATTTCATCAGAGGTGAATGCCCATCTGCTTCTAATCTTTAGATAGTTTCAGGCAGATTTCGTCAGTGGTTAATAATTCTCTTTGGTCTTTATCATCAGTCTTACTTTGTAATCTGTGGTCTGCAACACTCTTGAGTTAACCTCGATGAAGGGTTATCATCGTCTAACTTCATAAGCTTTTGTCACTGTGTCATCTTAGGTTATTCCAGACTCCCTTTTGTATTTATATTAGGCTGCTGATGGTGTGTGTGCTCACAGGATATTTCCAAATGCAATAATTTTAGCCATCAAAATGTAGGTCATACAAAGTTGATGTTCTGTTTAATGCCTACACATAAATTGTTTTATCATAAGTAGAGCAATAACATAATCATCAAGCATCAAAGGAATGATAGATAACTTATTTTGGGATTTTCCAAACGGAAGTATTTACCAGAATCTGTCCGAAGACAAGTTTTGGATTATGCTATACCATTTTTGACATTTAGGGTGTCTTGACAGTTATTAGAATTTAAACTGCTATTCCTGTAGAACTTTGAACAAGGCTTTCCATTTTTACCCCCACTTTAAATATATATATTTTAAACAGGGCAAAACTTAAGCTTTTTGGGTAATTTAAGCTTTTTGGGCTATTTAAAGTTGAATTTATGAGATTCGGATATAATATGAGTTGGTTTGGGCTCTTTAATCGCTTTTATAGGTCCCTATAAAATCTCTTTCATGTCTTGTTTAATATACATCTGTTTTAGTTTTTTCCAGTATTCACATCATTTTCCGTGTGATTCACTCTCAATTTTTTTTTTTTTTGAAAAACAACACAAGTTGATGTTCTGAGTCCACAACCATGCAAAAACCGCATCAGGTGAATTTTTTTTGATTGATAACCAAGATATTATTCTGTCAGGTAGGCTTTCACTGCATTGATAGCAGCTACAAAAAGAAGCATGCAAACAAATTCACAGCGAGTAGCCTTTCCGCATTGCCTCTTTTGAAAAGTTTTTTTTTTACACTTTTGGTTTTTTATTGCCTTCTATGTTGAATTCTTTTGACTTAGATGCGTCTTCTACCTTCTACCACAAGATCTATTGCGGTGGTTCACATACATGTTATTATTGTAATTTCACAACTGTTAAACTATCAACAGTAAAAAGTTTGTATCATCTTAATGATAAAAACCTTGAACCAATTTCTTATTATCACACACAGCACCTGGACCACATACCTGGTTGATGCCAACACTGTCCACCTTCCCTTGTATGTTGAATCAAGTAAATATTCATGAGGTTATAATAATAGCAGGGTCTTTACAGTTTGTAACAGATTATATGCGACAGCTTTGTCAGCGAAAATACTTCAGCCATGCCACAAAGTTTGGCAAATTGCCTTAACTATGCTATCCTGTAACCCAGTGCCCGGTACATTATTGAAGACAGACTTGAGAAATTGCAGTCTCCACCCATTTGTTTCCTTGAATCCCCAAACTCTGCTCGAAGGTAAAACCTGATACTTTTTTAATAATTCTGCTGATTGGAGCATGGCCCTGTAGGATCTAAATACTGGGTCTGTGTGTGTTGTGTGTGTGTGTGTGTGTGTGTGTGTGCATGCTGAGGTACAGGCACCTCGGGGACCACCCGCTGATTATGTAAAAAATCCCCTGACTCGGAGAGTGTGGAGGGGAAGTCTAGGATTCATCCAGCCTGACCCCTCCTGACTTCCTTCTAATCCAGCTATTTCTCACTATCTCACCCCCCATTACCTCACATGCACACCCTCACACATGCACACACACAGCCACACGTACTTGCAAGCTTTTTGCCTGCCTGAATTTCTGCCGTGTCATCCATCATCTGTGTCCATTCGTATTGTTATCTCGCCTGCCTTCCCTTTATTGGCCAGATTTACCCATCCATAATGTAAGCTAGCTAGCTTTAGCTGTATTGGTCATGTGCATTTATAAGTAGACAATCTTTCTCTTCAGAAGACTGGTTCTGAACCATCTTGATTACCCAGTTATCGTTGTGTGATCCAACCAGGTCATCAGGAGTTAAAGAATCAATTAAAGAATTCTACCTGCGATAAAAATTCTGTTATCAACCGATGTAGCTGACTGCTTTGAAATGGTTGTGTCCCCATTTTCAATTCTGTAAGAATTTGTCATTGCAGAGATGAGGAAAAGTGTCAAACAAGCTCTTCATAGTGCTTTACGCCCAACTGTATCCAGTGAATTTGTAAAATATAGTTGTATATAATGTTTTAATGGAATGCACAATTTCAACATAGCATTTTTGAAAGTGGGTAAATTGTGGGAAACATTAATACCAAATCAGTGTAATTTCCATAGGATTTTATCTCATTCCCATCCAGTTAAACCCAAATTAATGTGAATTAATGTCAGGTAGAACAACGCATCAAACGTGGCCTTCTTTGGCCAATGAAAAAGTTTGAGATAACCCAGCATTCATCTGTTTAGTCTATCATCCAGTCTTTTCCTTTAACATGTCTAGTTCCCTCAAGCACACATTCATGTGGTAACATTTTGGGAGAGCAGCACCTTCCTCAACTGACTCATACTGGATGAATAACCGGCTGCTTTAAATTGACCATTGCAAAATATGTTTGATAATTGCTACATTATTTAACATGTTGAAGAACAATTGCATTTACAGGTTCTGGCTAGTTTAGCTTTCCTTTCATATGTTGCTGACTTCTGTGACAAAGTGGAACATGTACATCAACAAATGTCAGAAGTTCTGCGGAAAATAAATGATTACATCAGTATTTACCCGATTTAGTATATATTTGGTAGAGGTACTTTTAGCAGTAATTGAGTGGACGTCTTTGCTGATATTGCACATCTACAGACATTTCTGCCCACTCTTCTTTGCTCAAGTGTGTCAGAGCAAAGGGGTGAATAGTTATGCAATCTGTTATTTGTTAAATGCCCCTTATTCTGTTTTATGTTTGTAATTAATATATTATTATTTGAGTTGGTCAGTGGCTGAAACAAACAGTAGCTGTTATGTAGCGCCAAGCTCAAGCCAACTAGCTGGCTAGGTTTTAGCTTGCTAGGTTATAGCCTTCACTGTGCCACTAGCTGACATGTGGCTTGGAACTGAAGCGATTGGATTGGTCAGCGTCGTCTGGAGAGAGGGGAAGCATCGTCAACTGGGATTTTCAGATTTCATCACATTTCTCTCAGGCAGTTGGGGCATCTGAACAGCTAACTGAGGTCGTCAGGGGAGTGTGTTCTAGAAAGCTTTGACCACGTGGTTTACTCGTAAAAGAAAACTCAGAATGGCTTGTTGTAGATGTTTGTTTTATTTATTTAACCAGATAAGTCAGCTGACAACCAATTCTCGTAGTTTTTTTATGTCATGCGTAGAGTTACTAATTTGGGAAAGGGACGACCACGTGGGATGTGGGGAATGACAGCTGGAATCATCATGCAACAACTTGATCGGAACACAACCAAGAGGACTTCGGACAGGCAAAGCTAGGAGACATCAGGCCAGGTAGAGCTGAAGCTGGTTCAAGGGCTCGTGTCCTCCTAAGGTTAAACAGGACACCAGAAAATGGAAAAGGAAACCTCAGTATGTTTCAGACTGATCCTTGTCCCCTATTAAAACTAATGCAGCATAAACAATTGGCATTAACACAGGACAGACTGACCCTACTTGTCGGGCTGAGACAGGGGGGTCCAGATATGCTGTGGCCACATGCAAAGGTTAGGCCCGACAAAGCCAAACAGGCAGGATATACAGCTTTGAGGTCAATCTCGTCTTCTACAGCTTCACCAGTGGTAGCTACGAGTGGTTACTATGACAAGATGTTACTCCAGTTATTTTTCTTTTTCGCGTGAATTACGATGCACGTTATCCTGTTCCCTCTACTACCTGTCTGCACGATCTGCTCTCAGTTGGGCTGCTGGCTCCCGGTTACATTAAAAAGCACTTTGTCAACAGAATGAAAGGAGATATTCCTTCTCCTCGGCTGAAGCACCTAAAGTGATGTATTGTGTAGCAGAGAATGGGAAAAAGTTATTTCACCAACTCTGTAAAATCTGTAATGCCTTGAAGATGTAAAAAAGTGCTGGGTGCTTGTTTGGCGCAAGTGAGAAGAGGTTGTGAGAAGTTATATTTTTTCAAAGTGACACAAAGCAGTTACACCAAAATGTTGTGTTGACATCAAATGGAGGGTAACTGTACTGCTGTTAATCTTGAGCCATTAATAGTTTTCTTGGGAGGCGGTTAACATTTTCAGGAAATGTAAGTAAGCAATGCCAAGATTCAGCCACAGTTGTATTGACTAGATGTAATCTTAGGGAAACGGTTACATTTGTTATCTGCTTCTTGAGGATTTTGAAGTTGCATTGCAAACAAAGAAAGGCCAGCGTTGTAAAATTGATTGACTCCACAGTGGCTACTATCGTTTTTTTCTCTGAACAGGGACTGCTGATACGGAAACTGACTGCATTCTGTGTACGTGACCAAGGAAACACTTCTACTAAGTCTCAATTTGGTTGATTCTGGACGTTTCTTTCTGTGCCTGAAACACATCCCTCTCTCTTTCCATCTATCCATGTTAAAGTACAGGCTCATTATTTTACAACTGGTCGTTGATGGTTCCCCATCTCACCCTGAATGTGGTAAACATATGTCTGTACAATAAACACAATAAGTCCTTCTGGATAAAAGCCTAAACTAAATTACTATGTGAAATGGATTTCTGGTTCTGTTGTTGTTGTTTTTACATTCATAACAATCTGGCTAACTTTAGCCAACACTAGCTAAATGTATGTAAGTGATAGGAACAAGTGACAGCGAACTACTCCTTACACTAATTACATACTTCAGAGGTTCACAATAAGCATTGAGTCCGGTAGGTCTAAAACAGATGGACCTCTCATGGCGTCCACTGTCTGTGGCTCTGTCTCTTATTTATATTATTTTGACAGGACCCGAACCTCCACTATAAATAAATACATCACAGAAAAAAGGATGAATTATGAGCACCACAACAACAATTACATCCCAAAATCTATGTTCCAAGAGGGTGTAAATTGGTTAGGACACCCAGGGTGGAGGACTGCATGTAAACTCGGATAATCAGTTCACGGATAATCAGCCCATGTTCTCTCAGCTTTCCTGTTTCCCTTTAGAACCTTCATGCCTCTTCTGCATTGGGAGAATGTTCCAGATAAACTGTAGGCCTCCCTCCTTACAACTCAGGCTGTAGTTTACCAGACCTAAAGCTAAGCACAATAGGCTCAAGGGTGAATGAGAAACGCCATGCTATCTTCACACACCAGCATAACAGATAAAGCTAAATTAAATACAAAGCAGTTTTTAACTGATTTCTGCATTTCCATAAAAAGAATAGTCATAATACTGAAATATGTCCAAGGTACTTTGATTGCTTTTCGAGTCTAACACCAACACATTTTTAATATTTAAAGACCTGCGCCAAACATTGGCTCGACATAATGTTCTTTTCACATTGGGGACTAGTGCGACTGTGTAAGGATCCTATGTAAAACAGATGTTCTATATTCTGTGCGTGAGACATTTGGATGACATTTTCAGTAAATGGCACTGGCCCAAAATTGCACCAGTCTTGTTGCATGCAATACATTAAAGTGTGTAGCCCAATTATAAAGTCATTCAACAGTGAGAGTGAAACACATTGAAATATACAATTCAAAACATAAATTCTTAAATCTAACTATAACACAATGATTCCAACTAATTTAGTTTGCAACCTGTACCAATGCTCTCATACGATGGATCTTGGTTTTGTGAGACTAGATATATACCAAAGATGCACTAAATTGGTGAGCAGCATCCCCTGATACCGCAATAACGTGTCACACCAACCCATCTTGACAGATATCAGGGCAAAGTAATCCATATGCCAGAATAGAGACATCCCAGTTCTTTTGGCTTTTTGTGCTTTTTTATGCTTTCATAAAGCAAGCAAGCAAGTTTGCTAAGTAGGCAGTTCGAACAAACATACTTTCCAGTAGTCTAAGAACTCTAAAAGAGAAAAACACCAAGACAATAATTTTTGTAGGATTTCTTTTAAAGGATTTTTAGGAATTAGGAATACATGAGCTCAGAGTCTAGGCTTCCTGACAGTGCAATGCCGATCATGGAACAGGCATAGCTGGCGATGTAACTGAGCAAGACACCACACATTACCATGTCATTAATCTATTAACATTATAAAACCACAAAACAAATAAAACAGCAAAAAGTGATGGACTCTGGGCTCATCCAATGGTATACAGCTGAGTTAGTAGCTAGCAGAACCAGAGAGAACATTTTGAGGGGAGCAGGCTAGCGTCAATCCATTTCTGTGGGTTCACTGTGTTGCTAGTGTTGGAGGCAAACATTACTCTTGTTCCAACTGCATAAGGGTAATGTGCATCACATCAACCAAAATAAAGATCCCACACCAAACACATTACCACTAAATCCAGCTTTTGGTTAGTCATTAATATCTGCAATAGTGTATCTTCATTGTTGCTAATTACAGATTTATATTCCTGTTTTGTTTTCACTCTCAGTTTCCTCATGGTGGGGCTGCTTTCAGTGGCATTGAATGAAACAGGCTTCCTGAGCTGCCATGCTGGGTCTCAGTGTACAGTAGGTGCCTGTGGCCTTCCAGTCCCCTGCCTTGCCTGAGCTAGCTACAGAAGCTACTTTTTACTCAACCACCAAACACAGGGAGCTGTTGCCAGGGCTACCATTTATTAATATCAGTCCATAACTTTGAGCTCTGCCACTGAGCCATATTTTAACCAATACCAGAGACAGTAGCCTATAAGTCTTGTAAGAATCTTCATATAGAACATACCTCTAAACATACTGTATAAGTGATACTACTGGTTAATTGCATTAATCCGACCATGAATTGTATTTAAGGTCATATCATTCAAATCAAGGGCTGGGCACTTGTTTTGGACAGTGGGTGTCTTGGGTCTAGGTTCTGTTGGTAGCTAGCACCCTCTACTGTTGATTGGTAGAGGCAAGTAATTTCATTGCGTTTATAAGAGTCTAGCATAGGCAGAGGGGGGCAGTGAGACAACGCCCATGTTTTTTGCCTTTTTCAGTAGAAGTCAATTAACTAACACGACTAGGGCCAGATGCTATCACAATGTAGGTTGTGCAGTTAAAGGTGCATCCAGGTCATGTCTCGGTCTCAAACAACCACTCATCACAATGACAATCCAAATGTGGTCCAGGTGTGCTACAGGTCATTTCACGACTCCCTCCAATTTAACAGGCTGGAATTTGATGTTACTGTATTTTAATTCTTGTAAACCTATGATTTGTTTGCATGGTGGTACTTCTCAGCTGTAAAGATTTCAAATCGATGATCTGGTGACCAGAATGCACCTTAAAAAATCCTTTGACATGTGGATAAAGACATTACGTATACTGAATCTTTCTTTGTTAAAACGAATGGTCCAGACCTCATGGCTCTCTCTCTGCCTCATGAAAAAAGGTTTCACACTCTTATGATGGCCAGAATTGGGGAATGTAAATCAACAGAGGTGAAATGGGTCCGTAATCTGGACATTGGGCATATTGCAATAGAACATAGATTATTCTTGTTCATATTAATGCGTAATTCTTTTTATTCTTTTGGGTTCCTCACAGAAACAACTCTAACTCTGTAAAATGTCAACAGATCACTGAGCAAACTGTGAGAAAGAAAAAAAAGTATTTAAATTCTGCTCATGCCATGCTAACATTGCTTTTTACAACCCATTAAACTATTTATGACAACCACAAGATTTAAGAACCTCTGAAGTTGTGGGAAAGCTGCACCCCTCTCTCAACAGTTATCCATGTTACAAATGACCAGTTTTTGGATTTAAAGTTATTGATTGGCACTTTAATCAATCAATCAAATTATTTATAAAGCCCTTTTGTCACAAACTGCTTTTACAAAACACCCAGCCTGAAACCCCAAGGAGCAAGCAACAACAGTGTTGATAGGGATATAGCACTAAATTCTGGGCCATATACATATGAGGTCTCTGTGGGCCCCTCCCCTCTTTATTCAAGATTCAAACATTTTCGAGGGGCCCCTTTACATGTTAGGGCCCTAAATACTTAGTACCCCTTCCCCCCTTCTGATGCCACTGAGTGTTGATGCACAGTGGCATGGAAAAACTCCCTAAAAGGGGCCAAAGCTTAGGAGGAAACCTAGAGAGGAACCAGGGATGACAAGTACTTTTCAGTTCCCCCTAAATAACTCGAAACACAAAGAATCGTATCCGTCTTGGTAAAATGGATATTCTAACATAATCTATTAAATTGTACAAAAGCTAGTTTTCACCCACTTTGTACAGACACATTATTTGTTTGCAGTGGTAAACAGCCTTAATAGCAAACAAGTGTATTTATACAGCACAATTCATACATAGAAGCAATTCAGTGTGCTTTACAGTGAAAGTAAAAATACAAAATAATATGGAATTAAAACAGTCAGATTGTCACACTTCTCTAGCTCAGCTGTCTCAGGGGGGCTGCATGAACTTCAACACCCCAGTATTTCCATCCTCACATTCCAATGCTACGATGAACCCGTCGGTCCCTATGTGAGAGAATCATTGCATGTCATGTCTTAGTTGGCTCTCTACTGGGGGGACATTCATGCCATGTCTGTACATGCATTTTATATTTACACTCAATGAATTACAGTTGCCATAACTGTTTACTGTACCAGCAGACAACGTGGATTTCCAGTCATTGCGTTAACGCATGTCAGCATTTGCTTTCGCAGCTATTTTAAAGTTATTTTATACAGGACAAAGAAAAGGTTCATCTGAATCGGGGGAGGAATACAGTAGCTTGCAAAAGGATTTAACCTGCTGACCAATTCTAACATTTTCCTGAATTACAAATTGTCTTTATCTTCATCCGCTTATCTGTTATCGGGGAATCCCGAGGCGTTCCCAGGCCAGTGTCGAAATATAATCTTTCCACCTAGTCCTGGGCCTACCCCGAGGTCTACTCCCAGCTGGACGTGCCTGGAACACCTCCTTGCCAGATGCCCGAACCACCTCAATTAGCTCCTTTCGATGCAAAGGAGCAGCATCTCTACTCCGAGTTCCTCACGGATGACTGAGCTTCTATGATCTCTAAGGGAGACGCCGGCCACCCTTCTGAGAAAACAAATTTCAGCCGCTTGTACATGCGATCTAGTTCTTTCGGTGACCCAGCCTTCATGACCATAGGTGAGGGTAGGAACAAAAATTGACCGGTATATCGAGAGCTTTGCCTTCCGGCTCAGCTCTCTTTTCGTCACAACGGTGCGGTAAAGCGAATGCAATATTAATTTTGTTATCGGTTGACAGCTCCTCCCCCTCTTTACCTGTGTGTCCAAAACATGTGGCCTCAGATCCGATGACACGATCACAAAATCGATCATTGACCTTTGGCCTAGGGTGCTCTGGTACCATGTACAGGGATGCCGACATGAATACCAGGGCCTGGTACAAAACTGAACGTTTAGGACCCAAACTATGGGCCAATTTTTTAAATAAATTCTAATGATGTTACTGTTCATAAATAGGTCTTAAACGTTTATTGTTTAATGTTTTAGCTAGGTAGTACTAAATACCAAGATTGACTGACTTATAAATAATTATATTAAAGCCAACCATACGGGCCCCACCGAAGCCGGGGCCCGTGACAGTATTAACGGTTGTTGTCCCCCCGTCAGCGTCACTGACCAAGTACACTTATGAGCATCCTTATGGTGAACATGGTGTTCGTTATAGATAATCCATGACTAGCACAGAACTCTAACAACAAACAACCACTCGAGTTCAGACCAGGGAGGCCGTTCCTCCCTATCTCGAATCTCCGGGTGTCTCCATCATTGCCCACGTGTGCGTCGAAATGCCCCAGCAGAATTATGGAGTCCCCTACTTGCGCCCCATTCAGGACTCCATTCAGGGTCTCCAAGAAGGCCAAATACTCCGAACTGCTGTTCAGGGCAAACAACAGTCAGAGTTTCCCCCTCACAACCCGTAGGTGTAGGGAGGCGACCCTCTCATCCACCGGGTAAACTCCAATATAGCGGGACTCAGCCGGGGGCTCATGAGTGTCCCAACCCCAGCCCGGCGCCTCACACCCTGGACAAGAAGAGTCCTTCACCTATCCAGGGGTACGGTTCCATTTTATTTTGTTAGATTTTTATTTTAACCAGACTGACACAGTGACTAAATAATTTTGAGGTGGCATTGATTTTATGTTTGGAAATATTGTACGAAAAGGAAAGTATTTGACTCCCAGACATTAATATTTGGTAGGGCCACGTTTACCCGAAATAACAGCTTTACGTATGTTGGTATTTATGCTTTGCACATGGTGTCAGGTTAATCAGGTTGGACAATGCTTGTGAACCTCTAAAAAAGAAATGAAATATTAAAGTGGCTCTAAAAAGACTATTCACTCTTATTCAAATACAGATAATCTTACAAAGAATCAAAATACCAATTAGAGAAAATACTAACATAACATTATCAATGATATAATGATCTATTGAATATAATGACCTGATGAACAGACAGTATAGAACTTTAGGCGCTCTCAGCGTGATACATTTATGGATCAAATATGCCCCCTCCTGGTAACGTAATGGATTACCAGTCTCTCCTGACTGCAACAATTAGCCTGTATAATAAATTACTATATTGTATATTTAAATAAAAATCCCATTCAGTGCTCTTCTCAATTTATTCATGCTATTTCTGGCCATGTTGATACCTTAACCTTTTTGTGTGTATACCTGACAGTGAATGGTTTAGCAATGGCAGAGCCTCTAAAACATAAGGATCTAAACCAGTGCACAACAGATGGTGGTCAGAGACCAAACATCATCAACTCTAAATCATAACATGGTCCAATAGATGATTCAATCAAAGGCTGTACTTCAGCTGACCTTCAATATTTCATCTTTAACTTACATTGTCATTTATTGTAATAGTGTGTTTTTTGTTTATAGTTTAACTTGAATGCATAGTGAAATAAAAAAATTGAATCCTCCCCATCAACTTCACACAGTGTTGGCCAGGAGTTAACAACTAACTTCCTAGGGAGGTACAAAGTCTGCAAGATTTTGATTTAACTGACCTGGAATGCCACGTTTGCTAAACTTAGTCCATCTCCGGAACGAATTTAACTCAGTTGAGGTGAGTCCCATTCTGAAATAACACTTATCACAAATGGACTTAGAGTTTGGGAGGTGTGGTCTACAGTGCTCTTTGAATGTTGAAGCATTTTGGTTTTGATTATCTTTCTTATCTTTGTAAAGGACAATAAAATGAACACCCATGAAGGTGACACCATGTGTGGGCGTTTGTAATTTTCTTACAGACCTATGTTTTCTGAAACACACATTTTACTCTGCTTGTTGTGTCTGGGACCAAAATGTTTTTCCGATTCAAAATCATATTTTCCCTAACCACAGTTAAAAACCTAACATAATTATAACCTGAACAATCCCAAACCTAATTTTTTTTTGTAGAAGTGATGACCGGAAACATTTCCTCACTTTGTTAGTGTCAGGTTGAGTATAAGGAGTTAGAGTCAGGCACGACGTGTTTATTTTCAGAAACACAATGCAGGAGATGTAACCCCAGATAAAGAAAAGGGCTGCTAAAGTGCAGGACAAACAAAAGATTAAATAACGGAAAACTTTCCGGATGTAGAGCTACAGCTTTATGGCTAGTCAAAAACTGATACACACATAATGGAACATTCGCAATATATCTCAAGGACATGGGGAAACAAGGGACCATTTATACACGTTATTATTAGGTATGAGTCATGAAACAGGACAGTCAGGGGTGCATTCAAGATAAATGGGAAATGGTGGTAAATTAAAGGCCAGTGACGTAGATGCTGTGACAGGCCAGGGGAAGGATCAGCACCAGGGGGAGATGTGACAGTTACATCTGCCATGAATCAATCTGTCTTCTATTTTTCATTAGTAACATATGTCAGGGGTGTAATCTCCTCTTTTCAGATGGAAAGACAACACTCCCTAATTCCTTTCAATGTTTAGTTGTGCTCCTACAATACCACAAATTAAATGTTTAGAACATAGATACCAGTTGAAACGCAGCTGAGCTTCGTGTTTTATGTTTAACCACTGTCCAGCAACCTCACTCCTTGGGTCATCAATCTTCTCTCTGAAGAGCTGCAGGTACTCCAGGATTTTTACTTGAATCAAGCTTGGTAGAGAACTTCATGAACTAGCTCAGTCTAAGTGGTGTGCAGTTTGCATATTACTCATAATTCCACAATTTTTACAGACAGAAGGGTTTGTATTTGTTAATTTTAGCCATTTAATTTATCTGCTGGCCACAGTGGCAGAATTATTAGATGCTACAATGGTGCAATCATGCACCCACCTGTTTCATTTAAACCTCCAAGGAAAGCTGAAGAGTTTGTGAAGTTTCCAGGGCCAAATTGCAGGGCCAGCCCCGCCCCAGTGCAGCTGTGCCCCATTGGGACCTTGCCTTGGGAAATATAAAGAGCCTCCCCACCAGCTGCTCAGGGAAACAGTCAGAAGAGCCAGAACTGAAGCTACCCAAGCTGGAGAGAATGAAAGAGTTGGAGAGGAAGCAGCAACAAAGGAGCACAAAAACAAAGAGTTGCCATATAGGTTATGTCCAGTACAGTTTACAGTGAGTACGGTTATAAATAATGTCTGTACTCCTCGGATGTTTTGTTTTGTACCTGATTTGGGGCGTCTTTGAGTCCTAGAAAAGCGCTGTATAAGTTGAATATATTGTGAATATTATTAACTATGTATACAGTTGTAATATCAAGATATATTCAATTGATTAGGTCAGCCTGTTTGTGTAGGATCCCCATTTCTCACAGATTTCTTGGCAAAAAGCAGAGGAGGCTTGGGTCAGTCTTTCCAAACTAAAAATGTGGTAGACATTTTTTGCCTATTCATCAGTCTTACAAGCTTTGACCTTAATACCAATTCTTTGGATTGGTTTTTGCTGGGCCGCGTAAGCGCAGCCAGCCAAGAAAAGGGAATGTCTCTCATGCTATGTGCACACTGTCCCCTCGCTCAATTTGCAAATCTCTCAATCTCTGGCGAGTTGTCGCTGAACCATCCTGCGTGCAAACTGTCCGCTCGGGCAGGGCGTATCTCCCTAATTCCTGCCAGCGACAACCACTCAACCAGTATAAGGGAAACATCAGTCTCAGCAAATATTAATGAACATTTAATATTTGCGTGACTCCACTACTAAAAACGTAATACGACGATGCCAAATAGCAATGTACATTTTACGTTTTGCATGTATCACACACTCGAGATCCCACTGCTCTCTGAAACCTTCCATGCATACATTTTTTTAAATTATATCTCAGAATGGAGCCAGAGATGCATAAATAATGGGGAAAACGGGTACCAAGTAGAAAAGAGAAGGGACTTCAAGATGCAAAAAACATCAGCCCTGCCATCGGTAGTCGCCGAACTTCTTCACTGCCCGCTTTCTGGAAATTAGCATAAAGTTGAACATTTCTCAACTGTGGCTGTCGCTGGGAGAATTTGTCTCAAGAGAATAACTGCCCACTATCGCCGTGATTCGCTGGCTCTCATTAGTAATGAATGAGAGTGTGCCCTTTTATAGCTCTAGTGAGCGGACAGTGTGCTCGTAGGGTAACTGAGTGAGTGAGTGGGTGACTGCGCCTTGTTTAATAACGTGGTGCTTAGAGATGCGGACTGCCCTGAAGGTAGATTGTATTCGATCCTTACCAAGAACAAAACGAATTAATTATTTGGATTTGCTCAGTATAGACAAAAAAGTTGCTGGCTACGAGCTTCAGTATGTTATATTAAAATAAAACTGTTCACGGTTATATTGCGACTATTTCTGGTGACTTTTCGAAGTACACATCCAAGCATGCTTTTTGGAGAATTATAAATCAAAACCTCTTGCGCAGTAAAAGGGGGGTTTCCATGATTCTCTCATCACTGATTCCCTCATCACTGACAACGAAGTCAGTTATTGTCACCTATATTGATAGTTATTGTATCATTGCTCAAAATTGCCAGAAACAGAAGACTTTCTTCTGAAATTCATCAGTATATTCTTGTTCTGAGAAATGTAGGCAATTCCATGAGATAAATTGCCAAGAAACTGAAGATCTTATACAACAAGATGCAGTAGTCTCTACAAAACAGTGCAAATTGTTTCTAACCAGAATAGATAGAGGAATGGGACGTCCTGGTGCACAACTGAGCAAGATGACAAAGCAGAGTTTGAGAGACAGCAACCTCACATGTCCTAAAACACCAGTCTCAGTGTCAACAATGAAGAGGTGACTCTGGGATAGTGGCCTTCTAGGCATAGTCGCAAAGAAAAAGCCGCAGACAGACTAATAAAAAGAAAGGATTAAGATGGGCAAAAACCATAGACACTGGACAAAGGAAGAACTCTGCCTAGAAGGCCAGCATCCCGGAGTTGCCTCTTCACTGTTGATGTTGGGGTTTTGCGGATACTATTTAATGAAGAAAGATCAAGAACAGTTAGGCTCCAAAGTTACAGTAAACTTTTGGTTTTAATGACAGCCATATCTAAAGAGTTGCTTTGTGTTTTACATAATAATTCCTAGGCACTGATTTCAATTGCTACTGTAGCTTCTATACCTACCCCCTCAAAAACAATTATGTTAATTCCTACAGCTACAGTTTGTTTAGCAATAAGCAAGGCACAAGTGAATAGAACTAACTTACCAATTTGCTTTCTTGGTCCTGATAAAACTGTTGTCATTAAACGTATTTTTCAGTCAGTGTTTCAATACATTTCATAACGATGTTTCAAAATAGCTGATGATGTCATTCACCCTGTATCTCGAATCATTTTCTTCAGCCTACTCCAGTTCAAACATGTATGGTTTAGTATCACCAATTAAAATCACTTCAGAAAATTCTTAATCCGAGAAGTTAATTCTGTGTCAGTTAATCCAGACCCTAATGTAGTGGCTATGTCTTTGGTTGAATTCAGATTTTCTGTCAGGGTATGGAGATGATTAGCACCCTCGTGCCATGCACTCCCGGTTCCCGTCACTTCATGAACTCACCCCGGACTCATTCATTGTCTGGTCTCCCATAATCATGTACACCACATCCCAATCTTCCCATCAATATGTGTTTAAATGTTTCTCCTCTGCTCCCTCGAGTTGTCGGTTATTGTTGTTGCGTTGCATGTATCTAGTTAGTGTTTTTGTTTCCACTGTTACTGTCAGCATGTTTCATTGTGTTATTGCTTCGGTGCTTTGCTTTAAAATGAACCCAATTAAGATGCAAACCTGTGACTGGTTCCTGCCTCCTCCTCCTACCACCATCTTGTACGTTTGCCTGCATTATGAATGGCAATTTTGACTTGCTTCGACACTTCTTTTGTCCTCATGTTGTCAGATACAACCAAGCACAAGCAAAAAAAATACACTTTAAGTATACTGAAAGTGTATTATTTTGGAACCAATAATGTTGTGCTGTAGAACACGAAATATCTTTAAAATAGTAAGTACTATTTTTAATACTTATAAGTATAATTCAGTGTGTGAATATGGACACTCTTATTTCTTATTTTAGTAAACATATTATACATCACTGGAAATAGATTTGTAGTACACTTAAAATACGCTCCAAATTGATTTCAAATATATATTTGAAATTCCTTAAGAATAAAGATTGTCATTTACATAACTGCGATAATAATGTTATTAATGGATTATTAATGGATTTAAACGATCCATTTGTCTGTGTCACAGTAATGAATGACAAAATATCTATACATTAACGAATAGACAGATTTCCCTCACACACTATAGGCATATATGTATCTCCTGAAAGCTCTTTTTGCACTCCAATAACTTGATGCATTATTGTGTCAAACAAATACATATTTTTTTAATTAGTCAGGGAAAGTCCGGAAAGTCAGTTGAAGGGAGAGGCACATTTTAGGAAGATTCAGAGTCAACTTTCTCCTGTTTTTTGAAGATTACATACAATCCCTGATATATAGTGAAACAAGAGCATGTGATTACACATGTGGATAACATTCAGCTTGTTAAACTGATTATTCCCCAATCATGTCACCATGTATTCTAGTTATATAGTACTCTTATGTTGTCACTACAGTTAGTTAGATAGTTATTATACCCTGGTGTGCCCTATCCCATTGGCAGGAGTAAACAAAACAAGAAAAAACACATGGAAGAGTTAGGTGCAGAAATAAAGGCAGCCTGTGATTTAAAAACAGTTAAAGACAGAAGTATAGGTGCCCTGTTCAGTAAACATAATAAACCACCTGGGACTATTAAAAGCCGAATTATAGGCGCCCTATGCTGTGAACAATCTTAAACAAATGGGACTGTTAGAGGCAGAATTATAGGCGCCCAGTGCTGAAAACAATATTAAACAACTGTGACTGTTAAAGGAAGAAATATAGGAGCCTTGTGCTGAAAACAGTACAAGCAATTTAAAACACATGGGTATGTTAGAGACTGAAATATAGGAGCCCTGTGCTGTAAACAATTTAAAACACCTTGGTCTGTTAGAGGTTGAAATACAGGTGCCCTGTTCTTGAAACAGGGCTGGATTGTTGTACGTAACTTCAGTGATAAATAGATTTGAAGAGAAATTAAAGAAATACCTAGGTTATTATATCCAGTCATTCAAGTAATTCCCTTCTTTCGAAACAGGAAAAATAAATAACAAGAAATCTTGAAGGGAGATTGTTTTTTATTACGCCTCGCCAGCGTTCTTCGGACTGTTGAGGGAGGATGGCAAATAGCAGTCTAGCTGAGCGGCAGCAGCAACATGACACACAGCTTTTTATGGCATGGAGCAAAGCCAAAGTTCCACCCCTAAAGCTGTTGGAGTTGATCACTCTCACTGGAGGACAGAGAGGACAGTGCATGCTGTCTTGGGGAGAGAGAGATAGTGAGAGATAGACGCTGACAACTGACACACACCTGTCTCGCATATTGATACATTCACACAGGAGCTGTGGAGTAGCCATCACTCACTCAGCAGAATCCGTCGTGGTGGACGGTTTGTGTTAAGATGCCCTGTTTTAACTGGCTTCTGGTTGGCGCTCTTCTGGCACTTGCAGGTAAAAGTTTTGTTTTCAACACCATGTGATGTTTGATGTGTCAGTGTGAATAGGTTGACGGCATTTTAGAGTGAGGGCTCATTGGCTGCTAAATGGTTCAATATTAATAGCCATCTGCTGTTTGTGTCATGCCTGTTGGTTTGTTCATTTAAAATCTTTACATTAAACTCGCCTGAGAAGGAATCTCATGATAATGATAATCGTATCAATGTGTACATTATGCTTGATTAATAGTGGATCATTTGATTGATTCTGTCATTGTTGCGAAAGCTATGTGAGTTGCACTGTAATTTTACAAAATATATTATTAAAAATATTTGTTCATGGCTAGTCTACCGTTCCTCAACACGTAAGGCAGTTTGAAATGTGTTCCCATCAGATTTTTTTATCTATTTGTTACTAGTGGAAATTGCAAAGATTTTCTCTGGTACAGATTGAGTCACTTGCTGTAAAGGGTGATGAAATCAGTGACCGAACAAAAACAATGTTCACCTTTGATCTATGAATGGGCTTGCACAGCTGAATAACTGTCACTTTCTAAAAGTGTTTTCCTGCTGTAATTAAAATATTTTCCCATTTTAGAAAGCTGGAAGGTCGTTCATGCTGATGATGGGTCTGAAAGGAACTGCTCTGCAATGCCACCGGTAGGATGATCTAGCCATCATGATGCCATCATACACCATATGTCCTTGTAAACTATTTTCCTCCTGAAGACACATATAGTTAATGGTGATTAATCTCAAGTCAGTGAATTTCATGATGTCAAACAACCATAACTATCTAGTCCGGGGCCGTGTTTATAAAGGGACAGAGTTGGATTTTTTATTTAGGATCAGGTCCTTTCTGTCCTTTCTGTTTTGGTTAATTGTCAAAAGGCACAACTGATCCAAGCTCTCAGATCCTACTCTGAAACACTTCATGAATAGACACCCATGAATAGGCACTCATGAATGTACACTGAATTAAAATGTAAATGTAACATCTGATAATCGTCTGTCTGGGAATGGATTATCTTGGCAAAGGACAAATTCTCAGTAACAGGGATACCAATATGTGCCAGAAATGTGAGGGAAATTAAGACATTTTGTCTTCACCTGGGAGCAACACTTGGCAGTACATTTTGTGCTCATATGTTAGTACAGTACTAAATATACAATTGCTGCTTTTCATTATTGTTTGACTTAAGTCAGGATTCCAAAAAATCTTCAACTTCTGTCTAACCTTATCTAGAGAAATCCACCTTCTTTGACTCTGTCTATCATGTTGGTTAAGAATGAGATTTTTCCATATCAGTCAATAGATGGAAAAAGAGTTGAATGATTGACTTTCAGAGCAAGATTAGGTTCTATTGACAACAGGCACTGTGCAGGAAGTCTTGATTGCAGCAATCAGTTTTGTACCCAGAATAACATCACAGATATGGCCGGATGCTGATTGGTATTCACATTGTTAATACACACACAATTAAAAAAACATACAGTGGGGAGAACAAGTATTTGATACACTGCTGATTTTGCAGGTCTTCTTACTTACAAAGCATGTATAGGTCTGACATTTTTATCACTTCAACTGTGAGAGTGTACCTATGATAAAATTTTTTTTTTTTGTATTTTTATACATTGTATGATTTTTTATAATTAATTAGCATTTTATTGCATGACATAAGTATTTGATACATCAGAAAAGCAGAACTTAATATTCGGTACAGAAAACTTTGTTTGCCATTACAGAGATCATATGTGTCCTGTAGGTCTTGACCAGGTTTGCACAAACTGCAGCAGGGATTTTGGCCCACACCACCTCTCTGGATCCTTGAGGTTTCAGGGCTGTCGCTGGGCAATATGGACTTTCAGCTCCCTCCAAAGATTTTCTATTGGATTCAGGTCTGGAGACTGGCTAGTCGACTCCAGAACCTAGAGATGCTTCTTAGGAGCAACTCCTTAGTTGCCCTGGCTGTGTGTTTCGGGTCGTTATCATGCTGGAAGGCCCAGCCACGACCCATCTTCAATGCTCTTAATGAGGGAAGGAGGTTGTTGGCCAAGATCTCGCGATACATGGCCCCATCCATCCTCCCCTCAATACGGTGCAGTCGTCCTGACCCCTTTGCAGAAAAGCATCCCCAAAGAATGATGTTTCCACCTCCACGCTTCACAGTTGGGATTGTGTTCTTGGGGTTGTACTCATCCTTCTTCCTCCAAACACGGCGGGTGGAGCGTGAAGCTCTATTTTTGTCTCATCAGACCACATGACCTTCTCCCATTCCTCCACTGGATCATCCAGATGGTCATTGGGAAACTTCAGACGGGCCTGGACATACGCTGGCTTGAGTAGGGGGACTTTGCGTGCGCTGCAAGATTTTAATCCATGACGGCATAGTGTGTTACTAATGGTTTTCTTTGAGACTGTGGTCCCAGCTCTCTTCAGGTCATTGACCAGGTCCTGCCGTGTAGGTCTGGACTGATCCTCACCTTCCTCGTGATCATTGAGGCCCCACGAGTTGAGATCATGCATGGAGCCCCAGACTAAGGGAGATTGACCGTCATCTTGAACTTCTCCCATTTTCTAATAATTCTGCCAACAGTTGTTGCATTCTCACCAAGCTGCTTGCCTATTGTCCTGTAGCCTATCCCAGCTTTGTGTACGTCTACAATTTTATCTCTGATGTCCTTACATAGTTCTCTGGTCTTGGCCATTGTGGAGAGGTTGGAGTCTGTTTGATTGAGTATGTGGACAGGTGTCTTTTATACAGGTAATGAGTTCAAACAGTTACAGTTAATACAGGTAATGAGTGGAGAACAGGAGGGCTTCTTAAATAAAAACTAACAGGTCTGTGAGAGCCGAAATTCTTATTGGTTGGTAGGTGATCAAATACTTATGTCATGCAATAAAATGCAAATTAATTATTAAAAAATCATACAATGTGATTTTCTGGATATTTGTTTCTGAAGTGTACCTATGGTGAAAACTAACGACCTCTACATGCTTTGTAAGTAGGAAAACAGCAGTGTATCAAATACTTGTTCTTTACACTGTACCAGATATGTGGTGTTTGGACTTTAAGACTACAATCACCTCACTGGATCCAGGTCATAATGTTAATGTTGGTTTGAAATTAATTGGAAACAATTGCTGCAAAACAAAATGTTGCAATCCTGTGAAACATAAAGGAAAAAATAGGAAGTGGGCTGTTATATCACCTTATTGTTGTTGGCACTGGGGTACTCCTGTTTGTACAGTTCCAGTCAGATGTTTCTACATACATACTCATTCAGTATATTTCTTTATTTTTACTATTATCCACATTTTAGAATAATAATGAAGACATCAATACCATGAAATCACACAGATGTAATAATCAAAAAAGTGTTTAACAAATCAAAATGCATTTATATTTTAGCAATCCCATTTTACCTTGATGACATGTTAATTCTCAACAACCTTGGTGAGGTAGTCACCAGGAATCCTCTTCTGAAAGTTTTAAAGAAGTTCCCACTATGCCAAGCCTTTGTTGTCTTCTTGTTCTTCACCTGTGATCCAATTGATCCAAAACCACCGCAAATGGATTGAGGTTGGGTGATTGTGGAAGCCAGGTCATCTGATGCAGCAGGTCAAGTGTATCTTGAATTCTAAATAAATCGTCACCTGCAAAGCACCCCCACAGCATCACACCTCCTCCTCTATGCTTCAGAGCACATTAAAACAGAAAGACATTTCACAAATTAACTTTTAACAAGGCACACCTGTTTATTGACATGTATTCCAACTAACTAACTCATGCAGCTGGCGGAGAGAATGCCTAGTGTGTGCAAAGCTGTAATCAAGGCAAAGGGTGGCCACTTTAAAAAAAATCCAATATGAACAGTATTTTGATCCATTTTACACTTCTTTTGGTTACTACATTAATCCATCTAAATAAATCCATATGTCAAATTTCATAGTTTTGATTTCTTTGCTATTATTCAACAATATAAAAACAGTAAAATTAAAGAAATACCATTAAATGATGTATCAATTATATATTTTATATACAGTTAGGTCCGGATATATTTGGTCACTGACACAATATTCATAATTTTGGCTCTGTAGGCCACCACAATGGATTTGAAATGAAACAACCGAGATGCAATTGAAGTGCAAACTTTCAGCTTTAATTTAAGGGGTTGAACAAAATATTGTAATGAAACGTTTAGGAATTGCAACCATTTCCTAGAACAGTCCCATTATTTCAGGGACTCAAATGTTATTGGACAAAATAACACAATCATAAATAGAAAGTTATTTTTTAATACCTTGTCTAGAATCCTTTACAGGCAATTACAGCTTGAAATATGGAAGGGATCACAAAATGCTTGGGTTTCCTCCTTTATGATGCTACGCCATGCCTTTACTGCAGCTGTCTTCAGTTGTTGTTTGTTCGTGGGTCTAAGTTTTGTCTTCAAGAAGTGAAATGCATGCCTTAAAAAACTCCCATAATGCTTTGGCTGTATGTTTTATAACTTCTTTTTCTTTTCTAATTTACACAAAACATTGCAAGACTCGCCAGACATTCAAACACACACACTTTTCACCACCACCACCGTGTCCTCGGCAAAAATGTCCCCTCTTTAAAGATGGCCTAGTTCCTTTCCAGGTCAGAGGTCGGACACCACAAACAGTGTCTTCTTCTACTGAACCTGAAAAGGAGCAGCACCAACGTAAAACAAACACTAACACATTTCAAAATCCCCCCAAATATTTTTTAAGTTACAGTAATTAGTAGCCCACTCCATCAGTACTGTATTTTTTCTACAACTTCATCTGTCACAATATATAGTGTGTATATCTATATTTCTACAAATATACAGAGAACTACAATATAGATTACATTACCTGACCTCTTTGTGGTTTAACAAGCAATATAGACTAGAGCAGTCTGGCCTCCCATCTGAGATCGGTGGGCCCAGAGAAAAGAGGCTGTATTGTGCAAAACATGATGTGTGGGTATTTTTTTTTTGAAAAAGCACACAGAAAAACAATAACTTTTCATCTCTCCCCAATCCCCTTAAGGCCTATTTTGAATCTGTAATAGTGGAAGCTTCCACTTTCACAGATTCAGATTTTCAGGTTGATTTCAGACGTTTCTTGTTTTCTCTTCGTCCCAGTACCTTCCGCCCACAGCGGTCAACACTACTCTGCGGCTGCAGGCCCTGAGGGAAGCTATGAGTTCCCTCAACGTCTCAGCGTACATCATCCCAGGAACGGACGCCCACCTGGTAGGGGCAGTGTGTGTTGTACGAGTGTCTGCATGTGTCCTTGTGTGTACTGTATGTGGCACTGAAATGGTGTGTCTTTCCAAAAGAGCGAGTACATCGCCCAACGTGACGCACGGATGGCCTTCATGACGGGCTTCACGGGCTCTGCAGGTGGGTACTTCCCCGCCCTACATCCTCCTTTATTTTCTCCTCCTGAGCCTCCTCCCTTGCTCCTTGTCAATCCCCCCGTCAACCCCCCACCCCCAACGAATCCTTCTCCTCGTCTTCAGTGAGCATCCACACGATGATGGATGTACTCCCTTACAGTGACCGGAATATGTGATCCGTTTTTGTTCTAGTTTTCTGTTCTACATCTCTGTCAGGTAAATGATACATTCCAAGTATCGTTCGAATATCTCCCCTAAGACTATTTTTGGAATCTGCCAGATGGTCAGATCAGATGATGTTAGATTTTTAGATTAGAAACTCCCTGGTGGTGCTGCAGTCTGATTGCAGTTTCTATGCATCTTATATGCTTTGATCATGTGTGTGCTGGGGTGGAGATGTATGTTTGCCTTTTGCTAACATGAACCCTCAGCTGTCCCTCTCCCATTCACAGGAGGCTTTAGCAGAGCGATAAAAAGGGACCATTTGGCTAAAGACAAGAAAACTAGCTACCCTTTTACCTTCCCACATCTCATGTTAAATAATTACATTTATTCTAATAAATATGCCCTGAGAAATATTATACTCATTGGTGTAACTTACCACATGATCCCATCAGTTAACCATAGAGTCCCAGATCCAGGCAAAACAATTCAATTTAAATATGTGCTGGCAAAAATTATATGGTGTGAACTACAAAATTATTCCTCTTCCCAGGTTGATCTGCTGCTTGAATGTTTTCAGTCCCATATATTAAGGAAAGAGAATCAAACACATGGTCAGCTAGTCTGCTACAGCAGCTTCTACGTTTAACCTGTAATCACCGGTCATTACTGCTGGAAAAAAATGCTTTTTAGATGACATTCTGCTGTTTGTAATATGTGGAATACAGGGGCCTTTGACTTTGTTTACTGATGTTACTATACTATAGACTTATCAAATTGGAACCAAGCTACAAAAGAGCCCCCATGAGTTAGCAAGGATTAAAGAATACATTTGCATAGCTGTCAGTTGAATGCAAGTAAGCAACATAACTTGACTTTAGCTTTTGACACAGCCCCTTCAGTTTGGGAGAATGATATGCCACATTCCAATTTTCAGTCTACGCCGAAATGTTTTGATCAGGGATCTGTTCTAGAAGGATAGTTGCGTCCTTTCATTCCATAAAATTATGTTGAAACACTGCATTACATTCTATATGTTGCACTTCCATAAGGTGTGTTTTGACTGTGTCACTGCCTGGGAACTCCATTGGTCAATACATATATATTCCGCAGCAATATTTATTAAGGATTGGGAACAATTTTACACTCGTCCCCTAAGGGATTCAAACCCACAGCCTTGGCATTGCAAGTACCAAGCTCTGTCATGCAGTAGGGCTATGACAAACAGACTGTTATGGCTACAAAGGAGTTTTTAAGGCCAAAAAGCAAGATGTTCTTTACTGGCCAAGTATGTAATAAGAGCCAAATCCAATTGTGCATGCCTTTGACATGATGAAGACAAGACGGAAGACAAAAAGGCCTTGGAACTAACAGGAACCGAAGATGCCTGCAGCACAGGTCTGGCAGAAGATCACAAGGAAAGATACAATCTGTCTGATGGTATCTACTGAATGCAGACTTCAGGCAGACCTTTAGGATATATGACCAACGGCTTAGCATGAAGACTAGATTGTACACAAGGCTTATCGGTCCAATTATTTTTGGCTTCCTAAAATCAGGCGACAAAGCACAAAACATGCTGTCATTTCTAAATGGTTCATTTGAAATGAATAAGCTATAGAATTGAATTAGAGCTGACAGTTTGAACCTTAACCCCGTAGTCGTTATATCATTCTAAATCTGTAGTGCTGGAATACAGAGTGAAATATAATTAAATGTGTCACTGTTCAGATACTTTCAAACCTCACTGTAGAAGTTGCTGCAGGCAGACAGCTCTAATGCAGAAGCAGAGACATTGTTTAGTGGGGCTTTTCGGTGACAGCGTATAGATTTATCAGAAAATCAGAGCAAATGTTCTCCAAACACTGAGCCCAAGAGGCTTCTACAAAATGACATCAGCTGCTACAGAATCACATAGCGTCAAAGATACACAATCAGTGTGTGCCTGGTCTAGAATGGAAACAAACATTAACCATGACATTTGAAATCGGTAGTTAAAACTTAAATGGATATGCATGTAAAACGTAACATACTGCAGGAACTCTATTGACCATTAACCAGTGTCACATATGGGTGTCATGAATGGGATGACACAAATACTTCCATGGGAAAGATTCCCTGTCTCAGTGTGTATGACAGTTTAGGAAATAAATAGAGAGGTCAACCTCTGTATTAAAAAGAGGAAATGGAAACAATTTTGATTGATGTTTTGATTGTCATGAATACAGAGCATTTCTTTTTTTCATTTTGGAATTATTATTACCGTCCTTCACATGATTATTTTGTCATATGTAGCCTGTAAGAACACATTATGTAGCCTATAAGAACACATTATGTAGCCTATAAGAACACATTAAGTAGCGTATATGAACACATTATGTAGCCAACATCTCCTGTCCGTTGTGTTCACTGTGTTAGAAAAGAAAAAATATTGCAAACCATTATTTGGGGGAGTGATTTAGGTATGTCTGCTGTTAGGATAGATAACTCCAACACAACTGCAACCACACATTATTTGGACAGAACCAATCCTAATGCCCCCTTCCCTCCCCAGGCACGGCTGTGGTGACCCAGAACAAGGCGGTGCTGTGGACAGACAGTCGCTACTGGGTCCAGGCTGAACGCCAAATGGACTGCAATTGGGAGCTGAGGAGAGATGGTGAGAAGCGTCTGTGTTGGAAATTAGTGACCAGGGCAGCAGACTGTTTGGGCCTGTCGTAAGGCTCTCCTTTCAAATCTCTATCTACACCTGAATAAAACATTGAATGGAGAGCCCACACACGTTTGAAAGGGGCATGCAGACAAGCCAATATATAATCATTTTATTATTATGAAACAACTAACCTTAAACAAACACATTTACGCGGTGGCTAACATTATGTAATGGGTAATCTGAACATATGATACTTTATTTGTACAAAGGACTCTTGAGACAATGTTTCCAAGCATGTAAATATGGAAGAACTATAATAATATTCTCAAAGTATCAGAATGGTAAACACTAGTTAGTGTGTCTTGATAAAGAAGATTACTGTGGCTTTAACGACAATGTAGTTTGAATTAATTTGGGCTTCTTTGTTAGCTGAATATAAATCTTTCCAAGACACATTCATGTTTATAAGTAAATCTACTTTCAAAGTTTAATACTTTTTTAAAGGGCATTCATAACAACTTCGATACAGTGCTAACGCATAGGGTGTAACCTTCATCTTTATAATGTGCTTAACTAATATCTGATCTGTCCTATTGTTGCTTGTGCTCCACAGTGTCCATTAACAGTATAACTACCTGGCTGATTCAGGAGGTTGCAGACTCTGACATCATAGCCTTTGACCCCTTCCTCTTCTCTATCGGTAAATCAGCCAACATAGCTTCATCACCCTTTACAGTCAATGCACTTTGCCCATCCTTATTGAAAATATTAAAATTAGACAGATCATTTTTGCACCACAGTAGTGACGGGCCACTTAATATGTACTGCCTATATTGATGTTATCCCGTACATTGCCCACATCACAACAGATTTGACAAAGAAGTAACTGAAGTAATTCCGGTGTTCTGCCGAAAATCTTCCCTCCTTCGCGTGAATGCGCACTCTCACAATTATCATTGCTGCGACTTGTTTGCTTGTTAAGTGGACAGTTTAGCCTTAATCTTTCACTGGTCTTTGTAGCAAAAAAGCTTTTATTGTGTACATCAAGGCAGCAATCGATGACTACTGCTCCGTTTGGTTAGATTCGTTAAGGCAGGTTGATTGCGTGGGAAGGCACTGCCTGCAGTTTTTGGTTGGCTTTGGCTTTGTTTCAATTGTATTACTAAATCATTGGCAAAATCGGTCATATCGGTCATATCTCGCATTTCTTATTCAACTAGGATAATAATTCAGGCATCAATGCTCTGAAATGTTTATATAATTGAATACATTATATTACTAATTTACTCTTATTGTAACTATAGAGTCAAATTAGGAAAATACTATTCTTGCCTGCCAATTTGTCACAATTTGAAGGATGTTGGGTGCGGGGATAATTTTGTCAAGGTCGTTCTCCTGCCTGCCGAAATGATCCCCCCCAGTCTTGGGACTGCAAAGCCTGGCACACTTCATAATCATTTTGGTAGCTCATGTTGCCAGTAGAGTATCCCACAAAAAGTATTTCCCACTAGTCACAATTTGAAGCAAGTTTGGGGGGGATGATTTCAGCAAGGCCATTTTCATGCCTGCTGAAATTAGCCCCCACCCTCAATCTTGGGACTGCAAAGACTATGTGACTGTTGTCTATGGAACGTCTGCATGGCGTTCTGTGATGGTTGACATTTTCTTCCCCACAGAAACATACGAGTCCTACAGCCGCAACCTTGCACCAGCCAATATGGTCCTGAAGTCCTTCCCTGACAACCTGGTGGACAAAGTGTGGAAAGAGCGACCCCCTGTTCCCTCCGATGTGCTCATCCGTCTCCCGGACAGAATCGTAGGTGTGTGTGTGTCAATGTGCAGTTCTTATCTCTGGGCTGATGCTTTGATGGATATCTGCAAACAGTAAAGAACGACAACACACGGAATCATAAAGGTTGCATTGCATTGTTTACGGCTGGTAATAATGGCAGGTCATTACTCTGTGGAAGCGGGCCAAAGAGTACGCTTGTCTAAATTAGGCTTGTCTCTGTTTGTTTTTCTCCAATACTAATCCCAGACGGTTCTTTTTGTTTCATAAACGTTTTACCTTTCATTCTTCTAACATCATCGTTAGCTGGTGTGTTAATGGAGGGATTGTAAAACGATGTCCGTAACCTGATGTCTTTGTGTTTTTACTGGCGCCATCAACCCTGGCTGATAGGGAGGACCTGGCAGATGAAAGTGGAACACATACGGAGTCAGATGAGGGACAATCCTTACAAGCCCACTGCGGTCCTTCTCTCCGCTCTGGACGAGACTGCCTGTAAGAACCGCTCCCCGAATCCCGGAAACATCACATTCGGTTGTACTGTTCCAAAGTCATATGTTCCACACTCTCCGTTTCAGGGTTGTTTAACCTGCGTGGTAACGATATCCCCTACAATCCATTCTTCTATTCCTACACACTGCTGACATTGGATGAGATCTGGTGAGTCCAAAGTCTGTCCCCTGCACCGTAAAAGATTGACTGGGAATGCTCAAACGTGCCATGTCCTTGTGCACCTGGTTTTGGTCTGACTTGCCTGTCTGTACCCCTCAGGTTGTTCGTACACACAGACAGAGTGACAGATGAAATTAAAGTTTACCTGAACACTAGTTGTTACCTGGCCTACTGTGTTCAGCTGATAGAGTATAACCAAGTACGGACATTGCTGAAGGATTACTTGACCAGACCAGGTGTAAAAGTGTGGATCGGGACGGAGTACACCAACTATGCCCTGTATGAGCTCATCGCCCCAGAGGTGAGGACATAGGCAGGACATCACCAAGGCCAGAACCCCTTGCTGACTGGAAATGGGGCATAGAACATGAGCCTCAGTGGGAGGCAGATTACCCAGGGTTTAGTAACTGACCACTAACCAAAGGTTGCTGGATCAAATCCCAGAGTTGGCAAGGTGAAAGATCTGTTATACTGTAGGTTTAAGGGTTAAAGTCGATTCTTCCCTTGGATAAAACTGATTACCCTAATTGCTCCCAAAGTGGCACCCGCTAAGTTAAATCTGGAGTTGATTGAGAATGGAAAAACTACTGTTAATCCCTGTAAATCTTTTACATGGAATAAAAATATGTTGTGTCATGGTTTTTGTGCATTGCTACAGACAGACTGTAATAAAATAATCTCTCTCTACACCACCACTTTAGGAGAAATTACTGACCAGTGACTACTCTCCAGTTTTGACCAGTAAAGCAGTGAAGGACAAAACGGAACAGCGTATCCTGAGAGAAGCTCATGTATGTGAAACACACACACACACACATCCTCGGTCCAGTCTGTTCTATATTCCCTTTCATTGTTGAGTTGTTCTCCTATAAAGCCATAAAGTCTCACAGCAGACGCCAGTGACTCTAATAGCTAAGCCTGAGAGCATTCAGATGCTGTGTCTTATCAGTTAATATTGACAAGCCATACTTTTCCTTATTGGCCTTGTTATTTTGGAGGCAATATTGCATAGGTTCGTGAACGTGCTTGCAGTACCCTTCTTGGGATATCTATGTTTGGTCTTCAATCGTAGACAAAGCCTGCTTTTATGATCGGGCATTTTACGATAAAACCTTCATTCCTGTCGCCATGGCGACAGATAATGTCATTCCAAATCAAATATAAAGATCTGCGCTTGGCGGTATGACATTGTAGACGGTTGTCATGGCATTCACATTTAATATGTTCCATAATTTGATATCAAGGATCTCCTGTTCCACTATGAAACAAATGTAAGTGTTGTGACTCTTCTAGGGAAGCTGTGTTTTGAATTGGGTCTAGTATAAGCTTACACACCGTAACCTCAACCTCATATCCTAATCTAAATCATTTTGAGAACAACCAATCTGAAGTCAAGTCTTGCCTCAGATGGATCAAGTATGTCAGTTCTGATTTCAGATCCCATTTTCCTTTTATATCATAATGAATAATAAATAAAAATGTCCATTATATATCTGCAGTAACAATTACATTCTGATATTTCACATTTAACCTGAAAAACTGCACCCTCTCTTCACAGTTATAATGTATCAACATTTCACCTTTAACTTATTGTCTTGTAAAGCAATGGCAGAACCTGATTGGCTGTGTAATCAGGTCGTTGTCAGATCATGACAGAAGATTTCTTCTAGTTACAGACTTGGATTGTTGTCCCGTCAATCAATCACATTGGCCAAAAAAGTAAAACATATACTAAACTTTTAGCATACAGGTTAAGAATGAATAATAATACTGTCAAGTAGCAAGAATGGTTTAACTTATGAAAAGCAACAAGAACATTAACAATGGAATATCAAACCACAAGCCTACAATGTTGAAAATACAGAACAAATAAAATATTCTACGCAGTTTATTGAAGTGAATACATTTTTTTTCCATTTTACTGGTGGACCAACATTAAAGAAAAACTACAGGCACGAGTGCAGGTTTGCTTCACAATGGAACTTTGCTGGATATTCTGTTTCTTTGTTAATTTCCATACACAGAGAAAGTGAATATCCACAGAATATAAATTATTAAACATACTTTACCCCTTTGGATGGGGATGATATGATATCCTACTCTTCTGAATAAATGGGACTAATACCTTGCGCGGTCTGATTGTCCTTTTCTGCTCTCCGTAGATGAGGGATGCGGTGGCAGTCATCCAACTGCTAATGTGGCTGGAGAAAGTTGTACCAGAGGGGAAAGAGACAGAGATGACTGCAGCACAATTTGTCAATGAGTGTCGCAGGTGAGGGAGAATACACACACACACTCACACACTCTCACACACACACACACACACACACACACACATTGGCACAAACGAACACACCCAAACAGCTAATACAATTATGGACTCTCGGCAGCAAGCAGAAAGACAGCCGAGGGCCAAGCTTTGAGACCATATCTGCTAGTGGGCCCAATGCAGCTCTCGCTCATTATAGGTAACTCTAAATTCTTGTTCTGTGATGTCTCTTTACTATGGCCGCCATTATCTGCCACTGATAGAACCTGTTGTTTTGTCAACACACATGGTATTTCAGCCCTTCAAATGAAACCAGCAGAAAGCTGACTGTTAAGGAGATGTATCTGGTGGACTCTGGTGGCCAGTATCTGTGAGTAGGCAAGCTTTCTTACTACAGCAGAGAATATAATGGGTTCTACATTGCTAAAATTTCCGATAGGCTGAGAGCTCATGTATTTAAGACGGTATAGACCAGACAACAAGGGAATGACCAAAGATTTCTGTTTACTAGTGTGATTTAGTGAACCCTAACCAGTTCATTCTAGTCCTATTGTGGTTTGTGGTTTATGGTTATGATAGCTCAACTAAGGGCTTTATCCTTTCGGTTGCGTTGTGTGTTGTGCTAATGGCCGTAACCACACAGTCTATTCAATGAATACATTAGATTGGAAATGTACATTTATCATTCCTTTTTAGTAATTTAACAGACACTTTTTAGAGCACTGTACTCTAACGGGAACAGGGTTTTTTCTGTACCCATAGTGCCTGAAAATGGCAACCGTGAGTAATCTATTTCTAACCCATAGAGATGGGACCACTGACATCACACGAACGGTTCACTGGGGGACACCGACCGACATGCAGAAGGTTTGGCTATATACTTCATTAAGGTGGTCCTCAGGGGCTAAGTAGCTCTATTTATCTCTATGTAGCCTATACCTAGCAAACAGGGGATGTCTTGAGGACGTCCAGGGGACCATGATACAACCTCCTGGTGTTCCGGGGACGTCCCAACGACTCCTTTTTGTCTGCAGGGTAGGTACTTCATATGTTCATTCCTAAAATGTCAAACCAGTTCTCTGCTCAATTCCGATCTATTTCCCACACCATAGGAGGCTTTCACTCGTGTGCTCATGGGAAATATTGAGATCTCTCGAACCACCTTCCCCTCAGGGACAAGAGGTGAGTGCAATGCAACTTTGAAATGCACAGAAGCGGAGACATTCATTCAGGGGTCTATAACAGATGGATATGAAAAAGAACAATGTTGTATTTTCTAGAACCACAAGAGGGCTCTTATTTTTCATCTTGTTTCAAAGGATACCAATTTGAATCTGTTTAAGGCTCTGTGTGATGAAACATATTTCCTTTTTTGAGATCACACATATATATATATATATATATATATATATATATATATCTGTATCTGTCTCTCTCTCTTTCTCTTCATATATATATTACATTATTCTTTCCAGAATTTGCCTGAAGGGTGAAATAAGTGGATAACAGTTACAGTAGTCTGGCATTGTGTAAACAGATACAGGAAGGCCCAGTAAACCAGAGTGTAATGTGCACAGTGAGTGTTTAAGAACCAATCCTATAGACAACATTGCCATATTCAAGGTTTGTCAGCATGATCATGTTTAAAACAGTATAATTGGCAGTGTGGCTAGAGGATGTGTTTTTGTAGAACTAGAAACAATTCTGAATTTAACTAGAGGGTGGGTGGCATAGTAATTCATCAAGAGGCAGTACTCCCTTACACTATGATATTTGTACGTGTTGATACTTGACCCGTTCAGGGCATAGATGTTTCAGGGATGTCAGCTTGAGGTTTGTGTAAAGAGCATACATTTTGTTTGGATGGCATGCTGGATGTTATCAAAACTATGTTTGGAAAAAAAATGTAAGGGAGAAAGTATTAAAGTATATGTGCTCACCACTATATATTCTTATACTTCTTTTCATTACATTATTTATGTAATTAGTGTAGGGTCATTAAAATGCAGTAGTTCCATTCTCAGTTTCCTAATATAACAACAACTGAACTCGGTGCTGTTTTCAAAATCACCAATAGTCTCATGGTTACAACACAAAGCAGTTTGTGACCCACCATTCAGCTTAGATCAGAAGGAAGACTCGATCCTTGATGTCTCTGTTGTTGAATACATTATCCACAGCATCATTTTAAGAGATACTCAAAATCTCATTTGTTTTTGTACACATCAATCAATAACTGCCCTTTTTATGAGACTTAATCTGTTTGTTATTCATTTGTTCAGCCAAATATGACTACATTAACTTACTGTATGCCCGCTGGGTGGGGAACATTTTTACATCAAATATATAGTAGTTATTCATTTGAATTTAATTGTAAATTTTTGGGTGGAATTGTATTTCACTTAGACACATATATAACATATTTTCTTTGCATGAATAAAAAACTCATTACTAAATCCATTTCAGTCATACATTTGGTGCAACAATGCAGTCCAAAATAAGATAACTCTTATTTGATCTACTGTGTACTGTATGTGTGAATCTATTACTTTTACTATCACCTGTCTGGTTGTGTTAAATCATTGATTCAACTGAGGGTGGAATAATACATGTTTAAAGTATGTAAACAGGTATTTGTTAAGGCTCAAATAATGTTTGACCCATGGGCATGTAAACACATTTGTTTATTAACAGGTATAAACATGGAGATGTTGGGGCGCCGGGCATTGTGGGAAGTGGGATTGAACTACGGCCACGGGACTGGTCATGGCTTGGGAAACTACTTTGGTGTCCATGAGTGTATGATTTCTTTACTCGATACGATCTCTTTTATTTTTGTCTTCAGTAACATTTTGTGAAAGATTCAGATTTGATTGTAGTTAACGCCCAGTGACATAAAAAACATATAATTCTGTATTATTTAGCCTTTTTTTTCAATGCAAGAAATCTTTCAATCCCTGATTGAAAATCTCAGAAGGGAAGGTATGTAGCTGAACATTTTGTCGTCATGTTTGTTCGTTTTAAAACATTTTTGGTTCACCTTCATAGGGCCTGTTGGTTTTCAGGGCAACAACATTCCATTCCGGGAAGGCATGTTCACCTCTATAGGCAAGACTACAAAATCAATACATTCATGCCTGCCTGTTATAGTCCGAATATAGCAAACCTATGCAAATATCATGTTCATAAAATATTTTATGCCTGCTAACTTATCTTCAATTGAAATTGGGGATCCATTAGGTACATTTTTGGGCTGCCATTTTGTCTTGAACGGAAAGCTTGGGATGGAGACCTTTATTTTATGAGCAGATGCACTTTATTTTGTCTAGAACCAGGATATTACAAGGAAAATGAGTTTGGGATCCGGATAGAAGATGTGGTTGTTACTGTTCCAGCTCCCACAAAGGTACATAGATTATACAGTTAAAAGCTTTTACAGGATTACTGAAAATATCAAATACCAGATAGGCCTTGAACCTTGGCAGCATTCCTTATCAAAGCTTCAGAATCTGCTTGCTGTTCATAAAATGACTGCCTATTGTCGGATGTCAAATGTCAATGTCTGAAGACGTTGTCATATCCGTGATGCATTGTGGGTATATTGTGACTGTCCGTTGTCATTATCTCCTGCAGTATGGCCATAATTACTTGACCTTTGAGACCGTGTCATTAGTTCCGTATGACAAGAAGTTGATCAATACCTCTCTCATGAGCCCACAACAGGTAAGGACACCTAACTTGAATACATAGTATTCAACATACATACTGTGGCACCAGATATCACAAAACATATCCCAAACAGTGGTTTCTTTTGATTGTACCTTGGGACGCATTTTCATGATATAAATCTGCTGTTTAAAAGAAAGTTGATTCAATAATCAGTAGTCCAGATAGTTATCAGCTATTGCTGCATGTGTTGACCTCAGTTAAGAACATGACAAGACAACAAGATGGGAGGCAGGCAGCTATTGCTTAGAGAGTTGGGAAAGAAAGCAAAACATTGCTGGTTCAAATCAACCTTAAGCCTACAAGGTAAACAATATTATGTTGTTCCCCTGGGCAAGGCATTTAGGCCTGGTAATACAAATCGATTCAGAGTAGCAGGGTTACATGTCTTGCTCAGGGGAACAACATAATAAGTGTCTACTAAATAGAAAAAGTCTACATAAAATGTTTCAATATGTCCATCATACTGTAAAATTGCATGTTCTGAAATTAATTATTTATTAATATCCTTAGTGTACATCAGTTATTGTTTATTTACATTGGCTATTGTTTATTTATGATATACTTATTACTACTGCAGTGTCAGACATAGTTATGGGTGTGTGTAATCTCTGTGTGGTGTTAGGTAATAATGATGACCACGTTGCATTGCCCTCATGATTGGCAAAATCATGTCTTCTAATATGAGAGCATACGCAAAATATGCATTTGACTCTGAGACTGACAGGTTGAGGTGTTTACTTCATGGTGATAACTGTGGGTTTCCTCTGAAAATCCCCTGTTTTTTTAAGGTCTGCAAAAAGATTTCTTGAGAAAAGAAATGAATTCCTAGTAGCAGTGATATGACATTATTTTCTTCTCAAAGAGAACAAAGCCAGCACTTACAAGTAGCATAGTCTGTTACAGATTATCTTGGTAAACTCAAACATAAGTAGATTGCAGGAGTCATACCATAACCGAATTGTCTTACGCGGACAATCCTGGTGCCTACATTGACGACATCTATCATGCACGTGAGAGTGGAGAAGAGAGAAAACTGCATTTGTGTTATTTAATGAATTCAGTCACCCTGATGATTAACACAAAGCTCTCAAGCTGGCAGAAACCACACATGGCACCAGTTAAAAATATGTTCATTTTGATTGGCAAGGGATTTAACAACTTGCATTATGGTCACCATCTGGATGTCACTTTGACATGACACTTCTAAAGAATAGCTAAAATTGCTACACACCCCACACCCTTTTTGTGCACTTTTTCTTTTCTTTTTTCTTCAATCCAGTGGTGACTATTAGTACAGCTATCATTGAGTAACATTTAGCTACTACTGCTGGGTTGTATGCATGACCACCTAGCTTTGCTAAAATGTATGCACTGTAAGTCACTCTGGAAAAGAGCAAATAAACTATTAAAATAATAGAATAATCCTCTGTAGTTAATTGCGTTTAAATGCTACACAAGGCTACTGTACAAAACACAAATCAGCCCCTCTTATCTGGAGAGCTGCAGCGTATTCAGGAGTTTAATCTAACACGGAATCACAACTAAGGTGTCCTTTGATATTTGCACTGAGATATTGTTAGAATGGTGTTTAGGTGGGGGTAAAAAATGGCTTTACTGATGGCTAGTAAGCCTCAACCAAATCCTGCCGTGTTTATTAGATCCTTTCCAAATTCAACCAAGTGCATAAGGTAGGCTTCTTGAATAGGCAATGGAATAAGATAGTCAAGGTGGCAAGAGATGTTTATCAACAGACATTAACCAGGGGACATCTGTAATTCATGCAGAGCATGGAAGTTGTTAGCTTATTCTACTATTAGAATATGTTTTGGTGGAAATCCAACTGGCAATGACATTAATGCTTAGATTAACAAAAACATTACACAATGACAACTTACCATGCTACAAGGGGTTATCAGCTGGATTCACGCAACACATCGTCTCAGGATCAATTGTTAGGCATGATTCATGAACTAGTGACAAGTAAACAAAAAAACTAGTGACAAATAAACACAATATACTAGTGGCATGCAAACATGAAGTTACTGGTAAACAACAAGTGCAGTCTGGTACCATGATCCTGACAGCTCCCGCTAATGTCATGTGATAACTATGGATGGCTCAACAAAGACAAAGCTTCTACTGCGACAAAAACATTTATGTGTTTACTTTGACAGCCTTAATGACCGCAAAGAACGTTTACAAGAAATGGAAAATAGGGAATCTGAATGACTGTAGACTCTACTAAGCCCAAATGTCTGCAGAGAATTCTCTATGAAGTTTATTTTCAATGGTTGTCCGAGAAATGTCATTACATGATTGTGATGACAGGCTAAACCGGATCCATTTGTCTCTATTCTACACTCAGCTGTGCACACGAGTCATGAACGTCGGCCTCATGGCCCCCCAGCCTCGTATCTTTTATCCTGACAATTGTAATTGTGGAAGATTTTATTGTAAATAAGGGAAGTATCATGACCATAGAGAACAGGTACAGAGACCAACACAGAGTTGGGCCATGACAGTTGTTCTGATTTTACATTGCTAAGGTCCAAGCTTACATTCCTTCCAAAAACAGTACAGGTGACGTCATTAGTACTTGCTCAATGCTCGTACAAGGAATAATTGCCACCATGATGTAGCCTAGAGAATGCCAGGTTGCATACAGACATAGATCCAGGAGTCATAGGTAATCATAGAATGTCGGTTGCCCAGACAACCTGGTGAAAGCTCACACACGACAGCAGGGGCATGTTACTATAGGTGGTTTTGCTAACTCAGCTCTCCCCATAAGGAATAGAGTCCTGTTTACCTCTATAATACAAGGAGAAGGAGCCCCATTGCTACTATTTAGACGTACCCCAAAAGGAAACTTCTTCTAGTGGTTTCTGCTAGGCCCAAGGCCTAGTCTTCCACACATAGATGAAGACTAGGAGCCTTGCTCTGCCAACATTCCATTCATTACAATGTGCCTGGGTAAAGAAAAGGGAAAGACCTTGACCCTGGAAGACATGGCTGTTGTCATTCATGATACACTAGGTAAACAGAATAACAGGAATTCTGAATGACTAATCAAAGTACTGAAATTAATGTTCATTAGAAAAATACATTTTCCACAATTTTCCCCTTATATCCCACAAGGAATAATAAACAAGAAAGAAAACATACATATTATTAAAACATTTGACAATCGGGCAAGTAGGTGACTATTGCTGTACTTTGTTACTTCAGCATCAGCATTAAAGATGTTTAATTCACACAAGTAATTTCAAAATCCATGATCACTGAGTACACAAAATAGAAATGAGTTTCTTTGTATCTGTCACAGTTTTCAGCCGCTGGTCTTCAATTATAACCGTTTTCATATACTGAAGATTTAACAGTTTGAATACAGTTAACTAATGACTAATAATGAAACTCACACTATTCAATCTAGCCTCCTTTCGTGTATACAGGTCAGGTGTTTTGTTGCTAAGCTGCCCGCCAACCATGAACTTGATCGCTTGTGTGTTTCAGCTTACTTGGGTCTGTTCTATTGGCTTTATGCTAACGGGTGTCTTGACTTACCCAAGTCTTTTCTGACCCGAGGGCTCACTGCCCCTTCTCTTTCTCCCATTTCAGCTGCAGTGGCTGGATACATACTACCAGACCATTCGGAAGCTCTTAGGGCCTGAGCTGGACAGGCAGGGTCTGACTGAAGAGAAGGAGTGGATGCTGAGACACACAGAGCCCCTCCAGAGATCCACCGCCTCGGCTGCTGTGTCATCATTCAGCCTGACCTTCACTGCCCTGGCCACTGCCCTCATTCACGACCTCCTCTGAAGAGCCTTCGTCACCCGCCCCACTTCGCTCTCCTTTCATTCAGTCTTATTTCTCTCCCACTTTTGATCCATTATTATTAATGTTATCTGTCAGTCTGTTGTACTCCGGCCCTGAAGGGCTAAATAATTCATTTTGTTTGTTTCTACCAGGTAGATAATTGCACAAATCTGGTGTCAAAGATCTAAATTAGTCCCCGATTATACACCAAGATGATATAATAAGAACTAAAAGTGTTTCTGCCCTCCAGGAGTGGAGTTGACTAGGCCCTTATTCATCAATATTGTATAGAAACAATTCTAAATGCGTACATATGGATGGGATTCAGAATAGTTGTACAAATAGGAAAAGGGTTATATATTACAGCATCCTAAGACTGTTTTGCACATAAAGATAAGAGATAACCACTGATTAATAAGAATGGTTCTTGGACTCTTGGATTTTGACACACCTGTTATTATCCATATGCGGTCAAAATCATCCCTTTAAGTTGGTAGGATGCCATAAACGACATACAACAAACCAGCCTACAAAATAAATAAATAAACTGTCTGAAATTGGCAGAGGTAAAGTTGGCATATTTTAACATGTTGAGTGCATGACAAAATGATTCAGACTCAATAATAATATTTTAATATTGGTTTAATTTATGCCCAATATATTATTGAGATGTTACATATGCAAGCACATTTAGTTTGGCCACACAGAGGTCCCATTATGGCCACATGACATCAGTTGATGTGTGACACTTGGTGAGTTTACATTTGGCACACATGATCAGGGTTATAAGTCAAAGCTGATTAATGAACTATGGAAAAAATCATCCATGCAACATTTGGTCCATCTGTGGACATATGCTGCATATATGTTCGTCAACGTAAAAGTGGTCCAACAAGGCCGATGTTTTCTTACTGCTTAACCCCCGCCCAAACTGCTTGCCACTTTTATTATCTTTATTTGCCTCTCTAATGCGTTGTTAAATGCTGAAATTATACCTGTTGAGCCTCTCTGCATTTACAGAACGGTTCTATTTCTGTCTCTAAATATTTGCTCTCTGAAATGCAATGTATGGAAAATATCAGAAAATCAGCCTTCCATTCTATTTCCCAGTACATTATCACACTCTGTTATATTGTAATAGTTCAACAATATTTTCACACATGGCTGTACAAATGGCCCTAGATTATACATTTTCATATTCAAATTAAATGAATGCCTGTTAGAAATATTGCATGAAAGTTGCAATGGCAAAACAATGTTATTGAAACAGATAAATGGAAAATGAATTCACAAATTTTACAATTATTTTCATAAAGTTGTCTACGTTTCAGAAGCAATTCCCTTTTTCCACCACATGATACTTTTCCCACCACATGATATAGTCATGGCTGGGTGTAAATTTACAGACATTCTTAAACATTTTAATATTGATATTAAATCCCACTCTGCAGAAAAATGATTGCATGTTTGGTTTATGAACAGATTTGTAGGTATGAATGCTTGATGAATTAACCCACTGTCCTAAACTGTTCCTGTGGATAGTAAATGCACTGTTGTCAGTTATATTTTTCATTACAAACCATCGATGTAAGTACTTTTTCTTTCAATTGATTTGTTTAATTATGTGAACTGTGTTTAGCTGCTTTTGATTTGTTTGACATCTTTATTTTGATTCAGTTTTGTGTATGCACTCGGTATATGGAGTTTTGCCATTAGATAAAGTCAATTTCTTTGTAATTTATTAAAAGAGATCTATCTTAAAGCTTATGGGTAAGTGTTTTTGTTAACTTTTTCAATTTCTAAATCCAGCCACACAATTGTATCTTTTGACCAGTCCCGACAATAGATGGCAAGATCTCTTTTTCTCTCCACACCCTTTTTCCTACACAGAAGTCACTTGGATCACATACATTAACACCCTCAGAAAGCTTCACAATTGCTTGAGAGACATATGACCACAATATCTTTGCTCTCAATGCTTGTCACGTCTCATCAACCACAGGGTTTCCCAGCTTGTGGTGGTCAACTTGGTGCAAATCGGTCTCAAACTTTGTCACTAAAAAGGAGGTTCAGAGAAACGACAAAACCCTTACATGACAAGATGGCCATTATGACAGGGTGAAGGTCACAGAGAGAATCTTTGCCTTTAAGCGCTTTGAGAGGATATGATAATTGTGGCCATCAGTTTTTCTAAAAGCAGCAGCTCTCAGCGCCTCATAGGATTCTCAGCCTCCAACCTTTTACACAGCTCTTGAGGATCATCTAGCTATGCCACATATGAAGGATTGATGTCAGCAAACTGGGGCTTGTTGCCTGGCGACAGCTCTGTCGGAGTGGCAGGAAAGTGTGAATGTGGGTTTTTCTGAGATGTCCGCCCTGCTGCATGCTTCTCTTTTCCTTGCATCCCTCCCACAAACAAAAGAACACTTTCAAAATAAATCATCTTCGCTTTGTTGTTTACGATATTTCCATTGTAATGGGTTTGTAATGTCCCGTTTACCCTCTGTGGTCTGAAACGGTTAAAGTTATTGCTCAAAGGTCAATGTAAGAGCAAAGCATGGGCTTACTGGTGTTGAACAAATGCCTGAAAACAGATACAACTTTATATTAAATTGCCCTGATAACTCTGATAGTAACTACATAGCAACAACATTGGGATTAAATATTACTACAGTTACAATCATAGCGACAGCGAATAGATATTAAAATGTGACTGACAGCAACACATGTAGTAACATCATACTAAAGTTGTAACTACTTTACAAGATAGTAGTTGTTGTTGGGTATTATGGTTGAGCAAAGAATCAGTAATTACACAATTCAAAAACATTATTTCACATTCTCTTCAGAAAGTTATTTCACGTGTACAACTACTGACGTTATTGCCCTTTCCCTGATTTCACCACGTAAACAATAGTTGGTAATTGCTTGTTTAAAAGTCACCTATTAATTAGGTTGTAACAAAGTTCGATATAAGTACATTTGGCTGCCACCCTCAACACACAACTGTGATTAGGAGAGGCTAAAGGCTCTTTTTAGTCTGTATATTTAATCTTATTAGACTGTCTCAGGATATACCAAATAAATTGACATTTGGAAACTTTATTGTTACATAATGTACGTGAAACATCAGGTCTTAGCTACTTACATCAATTTATAGTGGTTTCAAAACGGATAACTTTATTATGGGTTATAGGGTTGATAGTAGGTACATATAACTTGGTCTCATCGAGTTATTAACATGGTAATTATTTGAAACCACAACAACCTTATGTTGTTACTACTGTTTTTACTGTGTTTGTTAGTGTTAGGGAAACATAATTTACAAAACAAAACTTGTTGCCAACCTTTCATTAGAATGGAGAGGAAACTGAAGTAGAGCATCGTCTTTGTCATGAGTCTCGCAAGCCCTCAAAAAATAACAGGCTACATTTAACACATATCTACTTCCTTCTTTGTCTATTTCCATCTGGCCTACTAATGCCTTGTCTAGAATGCAAGGTACTGTACACACACATATATCCATATTTTCCTGTTGATTCTTTATCTAGTGTTTCTAGTATTTTAAGATGACCATTGTCTGTCAATTCTATTTTGGAATACAGCTGGTTTAATGCAAAATTCTTATCATTTCAAAGTAACAATGAAGCAACGTACTATTATAATGTCCATTAAATACAGAATCATTTTTTGCTAATGAGCTTTTCTCAGTCAAGAATGTTGCATGTAGGGCCCCCGAATGAAGCAGCGACTTGGGGCGACTTGGGCACATGTGAGCTGAACTGAGGTTTAGTGCTGGAGAGTATGTTATCACTGACATAAGAGCTATTTAACTTAGCAAGATATGTTAAGAAAAAACAGAACTATCATATTTAAGCAAACAGTTACACGATCACCCATCTGAACTCTCTTTTCAGCTGTAAATGTGATTCTGAGTAATAACCTGACTAGATTCCCTTCTGTCCCTTAAGGATATAACCTTGAGATTCTGTTCATCCGATGCAGGCAGGTATATAGGTATTCCACTTAATTTTTGGTCTTCAACTAGTCAAATTTTCGTCCAATTTCTTCAAGAGAGACGACAAATTGTAATCTTGTTTAATTGCATTAGTTTCCAAACATTTGAATTTGTTGTCATATTACATAGACCAGATGCATAGCCAAGTTAAGTAGTTGTTAAAAACAATTCAGGTTGCCTATGACTTTTGCGCACTACTGTGTATCTGTTTTCAATAATGACTATCTCAAAAACAAATGAAAACTGATGTAGGTTTGCATCTCCAACCTACATGTTCACCCCTATTTTTAATAGTGGGTCTGCAGGTGCTCCCTTCTGTTCTCTTGGCCAGATGCTTATGTGGCCTGGTGACATCACAGGGCAAGCCACAAGTCAACCCATACAAAACTTGCTGACTAGATGGTCTTGTTTAATACACGGTGCTTACTGTATGTATTCAGACTCCTTCACTTTCTCCAGATTGTATTGTGGTAAAAGCTAAATTCATAAATGTTCAAAAGAATGTTTTAAGAGTCTAAATTGTTCCAGATTTCTTTGATTTCAAAATAATGGATCCTACTGTGCTCTTTAGAACATTCAATCCTTTCGCCATTTTTTTATAAAGTATACCCTGACAAAATTATATTTCTGAGGTCTATGGCAAGTTCGCTTTATTTTTCCTCAGACTGGCACTGTGAAGTGTGGACCCTTACATAGACAGATGTATGCCTTTCTTAACAACTTTATGTCCAATCACATGGATTTGCCAGAGGACTCCAATCAAGTTCTAGAGATATCTAAGGGATGATGAGGCTCAATTTTGAGTGTAATTGGAAAAGGGACTGAATACTTCTGGTCATGAGATATTTTAGTTTTTCATTTTCAATAAACCTTTTTCTTCTTCAACCACTGTGTGGTCAGTTTTGCTGTGTGCTTTGGGTCATTGTCATGTTGGAAGGTGAATCTTCTTCCCATTGACAACTTTCTGGCAGAGAGCAACAGATTTTCCTCAAGAATTTGACAGTATTTTGCCCCATCCATTTTTCCCTCTATCCAGACAAGTGCTCCAGTCCCTGCTGCAGAGAAACAACCACATAACATGATATTACCACCTCCATGCTATTCTGTAGGAATGGTATTATTTGGATGGTGAGCTTTATTGGATTTTCGCCAGACATATCGTTTGGCATTGAGGCCAAACAATTCGATTTTAGTCTCATCTGACCATAACATCTTTTTCCACATGGAAGAATCTTCAAGGTGCATTTTGACAAATCTCAGTTGTGACTGCATGTGGCCTTTCTTGAGGAGTGGCTTTTTTCTTGAAACCCTCCCATACAAGCCACATTTGTGGAGAATTTGTGTTATTGTTGTCACATGCACACAATGACCACTATTTGTCATGAATTTGTCATGGCCTCTTGGTGGCTTCTCTGACCAGTTTCCTCCTGGTTCTTTCATCAAGTTTGGAGCGACATCATGACGCAGGGAGTGTCTTTGTGGTACCAAATATCTTCCACTTCTTAATAATACACTTCACTGTGCTTCGGGGCACTGATAAAGCCTTATAATTTTTGTATCCATCTCCTGACTTGTGCCTGTCCACAACTTTATCCCAGAGATCTTTTGACAATGCTTTGCCACCCATAGTTTATTGTTGTCTTGAGTTGCACTACCAAGGACTGAAATGCTTCAGGAAAAGCTTGTTTCATGCTGAGCTAATCAAAATGACCACAGCTGATCACAGTTGAAAGTCAATTGCCTTTGTGTGCTATTGAGAAGGTCATTAACTACACCTGGTTGGGTTTACAAGTCATTTTTAGGAGGGGGGTGATTCTTTTTCCAACTCACTGATTCTGTTTTATAATTTGTACTTTTTTCACTAGGATGTTATATCTTTCACTAGGACGTTATAAGTTGTAAATACAGCTGAATAACACAAAAATTGTTTTTGTCCGTTTTCATTTAAGGCTGCACAGCAACAAAATGTAATTATTTTAAAGGTTGGTGATTATTTTCAATATCCATTGTATATATCAGGAAATATAGCACATTTTCATATGATCTCCATACTTTTGTGGCCAGTTTCAAGCAAGCTATACAGATTAAGCCTAGTGCTGGATAAAAACAATTGAGCAAAACAGAGCAGATTAAGTTTGTCAGTAATAAAATATCAAGCTCAATAAAGAATCCAGGACTAGGCTCAATATGTCTGCAAAACCAGCTCTTACAGCATTTTATTCAGCTGCAATATGATATAAAATATGAAAACGACATTTGACCTGCAGTGGACATTTAACCGTTAGGGGGATATTATTTAGCTAAATGTCTTTTTACATCATTATGAATTGACGGGCCTGTGTTTCGGATTGAGTATGCTGTGTGATTCTCCTATTGCAGATGTTTGAGCCCGCCCAACACCTTCTGTTTCTAATGTGTCATCTCTAGCTAGCTTTCACTTCCATGGTTCAGATCTTCTCTGACGGAAAACCTGTCAATGTTTTTGTAAAGCTGAACACTAGCCCCTTGAATGGAAATTGGATCAACCCGAATTAGCACATACAGTACATGCAAGAGTAAGCATTCTTAAAGGGGAAGTAATGTTCTTCTGGTCAGAAGAACGTATGTATGACTAAACGAGCTGTCTAAACAGCTAGAAATAATTAATAGAATTTTGAGCCTAACAAAATAATAATATAATGTATAATGTAGAGGAATAAATGGCAGAATGTTTGGCAGCTTTCAAGCCAGGTTAGGGTTTTAACTCTGCAACCCACCATACGGTACTTCACCCAGTGAGCAAAATCTTTTCAAAGAGATGTTTTCAAAGACTCGTCTACAGGTTTTAAACCAGGAAGACATCTTTTCAACATCTTCAGAGGGTTGAGTAAAGAGGAAGAAAACATTTTAAATGCAAAGATGATTCATTTTATGCACTCTGCAAGATCTAGCCTTTCTGCTAGTGTTGTAAACGTTATAAATAGACAGCTGGGAGTGACACATGGACTCGTTCTGCATTTTTGTCACAGCAGGACACAGGACAGTGGACCTTTTTAAGGTGTGATCTCTGTTTTATGGCAGAATGTACATCTAAAATTGAGAAGATTTGAGCCATTACTTTCACTTATTTAGATATTCATAATCTCTTTTGGCAGCAGTGTACAGACAAAAACACACAAAAAATTTTATAAAATAAAAGCATTGTATGGTCAAACTCAAACCAATGCACTGGCAGAAGTTTGCTTCTGTACTTCCTTTGTGGTCACATGATGTCCTCGCAGTCTGTGTGGCTCTCTGTCAAACAGGAAGTTACATCTTTTCAGTCTTAACTGTTTTGTCTGGCAGTGACAGTAGAGCGACAGGAACGGCAAAAGTCTGCATTGGTACCTTTATCCTTGTCGTTAGACCACAGAGTGCCAGAAGAGACCACGGAGGAACAATGTTACGACGAAAACCATCCAATGTTTCAGAGAAGGAGCAGGTGCAGGAGAAGGTGCAGAAAAAGAAGGTGAGGTTATTTAGTTGGTGTTAGGTCAGGGGAATTGAGAGGGTTTGTAAAGAAGGTGAGGAGGTTTGTTTAGTTGGTGTTAGGTCAGGGGAATTGAGAGGGTTTGTAAGCGATGACATGAAGTTCAATGAAGTTTATGTTGAATACAAGGGCTTTGGACCATAATGAGAAGTGATTGATGAAAGGGGTTTACGAAGAGATGTGAAACAAAAAGATCAGTCAAAAAGAGAATTTGATGTATGATTTTAATTTAAGTCATTTAAGAGTGTTTTATATTCCAACTTTGTACTGATCTTGGGAGCTTGCCTCATCCAATTGTACCCAAACAGTGATGTTAGTACCCCTATTTAAACTGTTTCCAAAATGTGTACTTTATATCTCAAATAACAATCAGATCACAATGGGTCTTTTAATCATCTCCATATGTCACAAAACATCCAGCACAATCAGAACTATTCAAGATCAGGAATGCATGATAGAACCTTGTATAAATGGATCTAGCGACAGGCACATTACTGCCAGTATACAAAGCAGAAACTGACAGGAAATGCTACACAGGCATAGAAGAAAAAACCTTTGTGTCAACCTGAGAAAAAACATTGGAACTGAAATAATTGGTAACCCTAGTTGTCTGAGTTTAAAAGACAATTTAATTAAACACCATGTTCAAATTAATATACACCTTTTTGCAAACGTTGATTTTGGCTAGAGCAGGTAAGTTCATTTTGAGTCTGACATCTGTGGTTTCATGCTTAAAAGCTCTACTGGCTGTGGTTGGATAACAGCTAGCTTTTTACTCTCATTACCCTGGTTTTCCATCCGCAACTAAACTTCTACAATGCTATGCACATATCTTCACTACTCACTAACTGCTCCTCATCAACTCAAAAAGAAATTGTTCATGTGAATTAAGTACCGGGATGACAAACAAATGGTAACAAATATATACACAGTCTTTATTGTTCATTATATGCAAAAATACTATGGAGGAAATGATTCAGAAACAGAGACTTCAGTGGGTTTTGATAATTGGCAAGGCAAAATACTTTTGCCCTTCCTCAGGATCACATAAGGAGAGGATCCAAAGGCCTTTTAAAAACACTACTAGACTTCTTTGTCTTTTAGTCACTTCCTTTGGTTCAGTCACTAGATTAACACGTAGAATTCTCCGTAAAACGAGATTAAGGCTACATAGACACTGACAGTTGCCCAATATGCAACCATTTCCTGTGGTTTCATCTACCATACAGTAGGTACAAGTTGTGGAGGTGGAGATAAGAAAACAATGTATTTTTTAAGCAGTGGCTAACTGTTCCAACTTTTATTTTCTCTAGAGAACTCCAATTTGATAGACAAAAAAAATTTGAAACATTAATTTAAAATATTAACTTGTAAATTAATTTAATCATTTAAGTACAAATTTAAGTAAATGAATAAATTAAATTAATAATTTAAGTACAAGCTAATAACAATTCCAAATGAGTTAATCACACGTGGAATCCTACTCAGTTGGAGTTGGAGTATAGCCTTTGTTAGTGCTATTGTTTTCTTATTTAAAACAGATAACCTTATAAAGCACCTACAAAAACATAAACAAAGCCCAACCTTTCACAATGTTCATATGGTATCAAAGCCTTTGTTTGGGGGGGTCCCTTAAATGTTGAGAGGGTTTCAGTAATAAGGGCCTTCTCACCACTGTTGTGGGCAAGTGGCAGGTGTAATGGCTATTTGCATATTGAGGAAAAATATGAGTTTCTTTTTGTTAGGAAACATATGAAGATTGATCCAGATTTTACCAAACGTACGCTCTAACTTTTTCAAAGTATTTTAGAACTGATATTACACAAAAATAAACCAGTAAAAAAAGGTTTCCTTCCAAAATGTTTGAAAACATTTTGTTTTCAAAATGCTACTTAAAATTATCTGAGAGCTGACCTTTTTTCATCCCTTGCTGATATTTTATACAGACAGAAAATAATAGTTTTATTGTTGGAAATTATGATCCATTAATATTGCCAACATCATCTGAGCCTTTTTTAATCTGTGTAAGTAGTATGATATCCTGGTTTAACTGGCTAAGGCCCCTTTTGATTTGTGATGCAGGTAAAGGGACATGGCTTTTCTAAACAGTCACCACCTGGGCAGACATTTTTGTAAGCAGCAGTAGAATTTTGACCTGTAGTCAGGTACTGATGACGATATATGCCTCAATAGGAGATGGACAAGATAGGGTCATAACCAAGCCATGGCTGATGTAAAGATTTATTCAGGGTATTTGGATTGTTAGGGACGTTTGTTCCATGAACCGGGAAACACCTGTTGGATAAGTTATCTTTGTGGTTCGGATCTGCAATACAAACAACTACCTTAAGATGTTTATTCACTCTCTAGGCAAAGCTATTTCTGATGTTTATTGCATGCAATCACTTGAATATAAATGTATCTTCCGCAATTGTTTCTGGGCAGTTCACTAGAAGACCTTCCAGTGCCCAAATATGTCATCAAACGTTGTAGGTTTAGGACATGATTTGTTGAGGTTATCTTTTACTTTTCAAATGTCGGATGTTCTTTGGTCCCCCCTGTCTTGTATCCGTCTTCACAGCTCACCCTGCAGAGGTCTAGCAGCTTCAAGGACTTCATGAAACCAAAGTCCCCTGTGGTGGTGGACAAGGAGTTCAACTTAGACTACACAGTAAGTTTTCAGTGTAAATGTTTGGTCAAGAATCCTGGTTTTCCCATATTCTGTGTTTAGCCCTCTGAGCCCTTTTAAAACAAAGCCTTAATTTAGGAAGCCGATACAATTTTCACTCTACGACAGTGAGTCACTAACCAACCTGTGTCAAATACTCTTGTTTTCCATTGGCAGACATACACCAATCAAAGAATCCTGTCAGGTTAAGGTTTAATTTCAAACAGGTATTATAAAAATGCCATTTCACAGCTACATTTCTTAGCATTCACAGCATACATTCACATCAAATTATAAATATACACAAATGACAAACTGACATGTTTAAATTTTAATCAGTGTTTTAATCTTCAACAATAAAGGAAGTTCAGCAGTTCCTTCAAAAATGTGTACATAAATTACTGTTGACACTAGATACCAACAATAGAAAATATTTGGTAGGTTCCTCAGCCTACTTCCTCGCCCTGACGTTGATGACAATGACATCAACCTGAAATGGTCAACATTTCTCAACTGCATATTACAACGAATATAACTGGAAGCTCGAAGACAAAGAGGTAGAGGTTTAGAAGACTTATTTTTCTCAGACGAGGAGAGGAAGCTTACAGAGGATGAAGCGTATAGCTGCGTGCAAACCAAACCACAATGAAAGACAGAAGGACACAAATACCCGAGCAGGATGTCCTCTGTAAAAGCTAGTCAAGCAGAGAACCTCTGACTGTGGCTGTCTCCTAAACTGTCTGCTGCTTCGCTATCACATCCATTTACCAAAGCTAATTACCTTTCTGAAACCCATCGGTGCCATTAACTGTGAGGGATACTCCACCTCCTGACATGATTCATTACAGACCAATCTGCCTATGCGGTTTTCCTAGTATTTTAGTGTTGGATGTACTTCCTGTGTTTTTCATGTGTGTGTATGCTTCTGTGTCGGTCGGTCGGTGTGTATGTGTGTTTCTGTATTTCTTCCATCGCTTGCTATCTAGGTGTGATTGCCATGTGGCTTTTGCAGCAGTTGTGGCGATGTGGTTTGTAGGTTTCCATGTTTGCTACATAACCACTCTGGCAAAGAGGCCCTGTGGGGAGGAGCTGCTATGACTCATTGTGTCAGTGACTGCGCAATGCTCTGCTCGTTTCTCACTGGGACGCTTTCTGCTGCCGCTGACACAAATGAACTGTCATCACCGCCGACCTTTACTGGAAGCACTGTCACAGTGTCCCTAAGCAAATCACGGTGTCCCAGTCCTACACACTATGTGTTCCTGTTTGTGTGTGTGCGTGCGTGTATGTGTATACTTGTGTGTTACAATGATAATTTAAATGTTATTTCATACAAAAACTGGTCAGGTGTTACTGTGTACTTTAGCTCCATCTTGAAAATAATGTATTGATGTACTGTAAACAGTTGTATTAATTTATGGCGAACAATTATCCACCTAGGTACCAGAGGATGGGGGGCCCGTGGAGGATGCTGGGAAAAGTGGTGGTAAGCAGGGGAAGAAGTCGTGGCGTAACGTCATCTCCCGCACCATGACCCGGAAAACCTCCAAGAGAGTTCAGAAGGTTCTGTCAGAGGAGGGTGTAAGTGTACTGAAGTACCCATAATGCATTCTGGTTTGGTGCTAGTAAAGATAGTTTCAAACAAATTGAAAATAAAAATATTCCAACGGGGTACAAACGAAAAACTAACTTTCGGGAACACATTTCAGTTTTTAAAAGGACAAAGACACTTAATTTGAGTTGTCATGAATGCTCAATGGGTAGTGCTCTTGCAAAACAAGGTTGCAGATTTGATACCCGGGAAAAACACATGTAATATGTACGCAGGCGTGTCAGTACGTGTCCCTTCGTATAGAAATATCTGCTCTTTGCCTGAACATTTTCAAAAAGTTGATAATGCCTCCCCTTAGTGGTCATATTGAAAAAAGATCCAAACAGGGATCAGGCTTACACAGCTTCCATACCAAGACTACAGTCTATCACAGAAAACACTGGAGTTAGTTCAGCAACAAAATGTTTTATTTATTTCATTTTGTTAGAGCATTAGTTTGTCACATCATGTGACAAAAAGACTGATCTCTAAATTGTTTTTTAAATGTAAGATTCCTGCGTAGATTTCTTTAGCAACCGCCGACACCGTAGGTTTAAAATAGCCTCCACAGATATATTGATCTTCACATCTATAGCTATACATCCTTGAAGGCTTTGTTAAACCTACAGAGTGCTTGTCCATGGGTAGATTTCCAACTAATGATGTATAACCTTCCAGGGGGAGAGCGGTGAGGATGGCTCCCCATCCCCCACAGCAGACTGGATTCACGACCTGACACCAGGCAACAGGACATCCGTGTGCTCTACAGGCTCCGAGGACACTATGCACAGCCCTGTCTCACGTCAGCTCTCTGGCTGTAAGCTAAAAAAATATTCAGTTTAAGCTCTTTTAAAAACACTGTATTTTAGTTGGTCTTCCAGAATAGATTACAGTGATATAATTGTTGCGACGTTAGTGAGTACACTCTCCAGTGGCTGTTTAGGGGTTGCAGGTAACCAACCTGTGAGAACAAATGGCCTGTAATCACAAGGTTGCTAGAAGGGATCTGTCTCTGAGCAAGAAGTTGAACCAACATTTTACCAGGTCATGGCTTTAACAGAAATAGTGCTCTTAACTAACTTACCCGGTAAAATAATGGCACTTTTTTGTCAGAAGCTCGTAGCAGATGCAAATTCTTATTATAGAAATGCCTAGGGTTTCCAGATAATGCCACAATCACAGCGCATCCACAAGCTTGGGAATATCACATGGGGATTGCCTATAAGCTCATAGTTCAAATCCCTATTTTTTATTCATTTTAGAATATGAGGCCAAACAGCTTAGAGTGGCTGTTACGACCAGTGAGTGGCTGTGATTTACAGTGGGTGTCTGACAATGTGTGCTGTTGCTATGTGCTGCAGGTGGGGACCGCCAAAGCCTGGACAGTGGCTACAGTCAGAGGGACAGCATGAGGCTGGAAGAGTCCGGCTCTCTGTACACAGGCCCCTTCTGTGGTCGCGCCTGTGTCCACACGGATTTCATCCCCAGCCCCTACGACATCGAGTCCCTCAAGCTTCAAGTAAGAGACCCAGCTAAATCGTGCTGAACCCTACACTTATTTAATACCACACTACATTTTAATTCACTTGGTTTAATCAGACTGCACACAACACTGAATTCATCAGACTAAACATTACAGTCAACAATCAGGTTAATCAAGGCTACAAAGTTAGCATCCCTTAGTTATCATCCATGACTAAATCTACACAGGGACCAAGTTTATTATTTGTTTCCATTTAGGAGGCACTATCATGCGTAACGACTTACAGAACCAAATGAACTGTTTTGCTCAAGTTTGTCAGTTGGCCAAACTACAAGCTAGTTATCTGACTACGGGCCAGAATAGACATGCCATATTTATCTATTCCAGTTGCTCACTGATGAATTTCATGGCAACACTTCACATAATTATGGCAACCCATATAAGTGAATCATACAGCTGGAAAGCAGATACTGTTTGGATGAAGTTAGTCATTTGCCTGGTTCATCTTTGGAAAGGTGACTGATGCACTTCATGTAATAAGTACACGGACACATTCTATCACAGAAGTAGATGTCAGATTTAATCAAAATTCAACGTAAAAGTCATGATCCACTTTTATTCCTGCAGAAAGGTGACATCATTCAGATCATTGAAAAGGACCCAGTTGGTACCTGGACTGGAAAGCTCAACAACCGTGTGGGCACCTTCAAGTTCATCTATGTTAACATCCTACCGGAGGAGTCCACGCCACCAATGAGGAAGAGATGCCACAGCAAGAACCGCCACTCCAAGGCCAAACCCAAGCCTCAGACTCTGGAGGAAGTCCTTGAAAGGATTGGTCTCACAGTAAGACATGTATCCTATTGACTTTTCACAGGGGTAAAATAAACGAAACAACTGGCTCGAAGAGTGACAAAACATGGATGACTGATACGTCTTGCCATTGATATTCAAAATTAATGAAATTACATTGACTGGCCAGATTTGATACATAGCCTACAGTAGGTCTCTCGCAGGATTTGTTTTGGGCGCAATGCATTTACCAATTCACAATGCGATTCTTCTCACATACAATTTGGCTCCTTGTTCTTCAGGAACTGGGCCCTATGCTGTCCATGCATGGCTTCCAGAGCCTGGAGGATTTTCGAGGGCTGAAGGAGTCCCACCTCAACGAGCTCAACATCACAGAAGCTGAACAACGCACCAAGATCTTGACTGCAACAGAGTTGCTGCGTGACTGTGGGTCCACACTCATTTCTATAATAATGAAAGTGTACACAAACACATGATATGCTGACTGACATGGGCCCGTGAATCAATAACAATAACACCATCCCAGCAACACAATGCCATACTTCAACACTGCCACATGATGCCACAATGTACCTCTAAATGAACATCACATTATATGTTTATTCAAGGCCTCCTGTTAGCTTCATCCAGCTCTGCAAAGAAATTAGGCAACTGCAAAATGATCAGGTTCTCTGATTTTACTATTCATATGTATGTGTTTGAGTAAACTGATCAGTTTTGTTTCCTTCTATAAACAGCTGACAACATGACTCCCAAATTCCAAATAAAAATTGTCAATAAGAGAATTTATTTGTAGAAAATAACAAAAAAGATGCTTAGTTTTCAGACCTCAAATAATGCAAAGAAAAGTAATTCAATATTAATTTTTCAACAAAATACTAATGTTTTATCTTAGGAAGATTTTAGAAATCAATATTTGGTGGAATAACCAAGATTTTTTTCACAGCTTTCAATGTGTCTTGGCATGCTCTCCACCAGTCTGTCACATTGCTGTTGGGTGACTTTATGCCACTCCTGGCACAAAAATGCAAGTAGCTGGGCCTTGTCTGATAGCTTGTGATCATTTTTGTGAATTTGTGATCAAATTCCAGAGGTTTTCAATGGGGTTCAGGTCTGGAAGTTGGGCTGGCCATGAAAGGGTCTTGATCTGGTGGTCCTTCTTCCACACCTTGATTGACCTGGCTGTGTGACATGGAGCATTGTCCTGCTGGAAAAAACAATTCTCAGAGTTGGGGAATGTTGTCAGAGCAGGTGTTCTTCCAGGATAATCTTGTACTTCGCTTGATTTGTGTGTCCTTCAAACAGACTAATCTTCCCGATTTCAGGCTTGCTGAAGTATGCCCAGATCATCACAGATCCTCCACCAAATTTCACAGTGGGTGTGAGACACTGTGGCTTGTAGGCCTCTCCAGGTCTTCGTTAAACCATTAGATGACCTGGTGTTGGGCAAAGCTGAACATTTTTCGAATCATCCTCGCCGTGCACTTCACCCCAGCTGCTGTTTGCCATTCTTTTTGTAGGTTGCTTGATGTCCTCATATGGTTATTGAGTGACATTTGAATGAGTTGACAGTCATCTCGGTCAGTGGACAGTCGTTTTTGCCCTCTACCAGTCTGTAGATTTGTTGTCCCCAATGTGTTGCTTGACCTTGTTCTCATGAACCGCCATCTTTGAAATTTTCATGATAGACGCAACCTGACGCTCACTGAATCCCTTTGCCAGTAAAGCCAGAATTGAAACCTTTTCCTCACTCAAAGCTTTTCCTTTCAACCCTTTTGTCATGCTGAATAGTTATTTTTTATTCAAATGACCTTTGAGGTACTACTTGCACTGTTTTTGCCATCCAGTTGGTCCTATTGCAAGAGGATAGTGAGGATCACAGCAGTGGTTTTTATACTTTTCCTTGTTAAATTAGATTTGGTTCAGGTAATCACCTAATCAGTACCCCATTGAGTAAACTGAGGGGTACCTGTGTTGGAATTGAAACAGACAATGTAATGGAATGGCTGCCATACATATAGAGATGCTGATTTAAGAAAATAGGAGTTGTCTGTTAATATTTTCCAAAACTGTAAAAAACCAGGACATTTCTAACAAGTTTGCACATTTCAAATGAATGGCACCACTCCGATATCAAGCGTCACTCATTTAATAAATGTCCCTGATGTTAGATGCATGTAATGAAACAACAGTGTCCAGTTCAGCTGTGTTATTTGTCTGCGCCCCACAGCGGACGACGACGCAGAGTCAGAGAACGAGACAAGCCCTGAGAAGTGTGATGTACCCAGAGACTCTGGCTGCTTTGAGAGTCCGGAGAACCTAGAGAACGGGCGCCCGGAAACCGAGGGAGAGCCGGGTTCAGAGACAAATTTGAACCCGGAGCCAATGCAGCAACATGGAGGAGAGGAGCAACAGAGCGAGGATGAGCAGCATAGTTCTCTTGAGGACCAACTGCAGGAACTTAATGTGGGCGAGGTCTCCTGAGAGTTGAATATCAGAGTAGATCTGAAAATGAAGAGAACCAATCTTGGTAGATATTTTGAAGGACATTTATCAAAAACCGACAGCTCATTCAACCCGTCAGAATATCTTGACAAAGTCAGGATAAAGCCACATTGCATAGGACGGAGTGTTTTTTGAAATGTGGTCTCCGCTTTTGAGCACAGCGCCGTAACTGTAGCATAAGCTCTACATGTAGCCAGAAACCTGTTACCTGGATACGTTTTGAAAGGTTTTGTATGTAGTTATACATCTGAAACCTCATTGTTTACATAGTAGTCGATGCAATCACAAAACCTGCAATTCAGATTGTGCTGTTTAACATGCTTATCATCTACAACATCGCTATATAATCTAAGGGTTTGTAACTTGGAGGCTAGCAGGCAAGGGAGGCAATGTAAAGTATCAAAGTCAGATAACGCCTGTAGTATAAAGTACTCATTGGCTATAGCTACAGCCATCAGTCTTGCATGTTATCCCTGTAACTGAAATCTCTGTAGAGTTACTGTAGTCAACATTAGTGTTTGCTGTCCTTGTACAGTGCAGCAGGGATTGTGTGCATCAGACAAACGCGCTTGTTTGTAAACCAATAATGGCACTGAACATGTTTTGGAAGAATGCAAGCCTTTTAAAAGTAACTTTTTGATGGTAAAGGTTGCAGTGGATGGGCTTATGGTTGTTTTCAGTCCCTTTAACTTATACCATGCAATTTCAGCTTTTAGCAGTGGATTTACATGACCTGTAATCATAAAGAGGATCATCATGCCAGGTTCTCTTAGGGATATTAAGACATCAGTAGGGGAATACAAAATGTATCCTGTATGATTTAGACGGGTCCACAAATTCCCTTATTGGTAGTATGATTTTACATATCTGTAACTGTACTCGTTTCTCCTTTATTTTGTCAAGTGTTATGTTCCCTTTGAACATTTTAGGTATTTGAATGTAGTGTTTTTCGTGTGTAATATTAGTTTGTCATGTTCAACTTTTCTTTGGGAAATATCTTGTTAATAACTCATGAATGGAATGGATGTTGAGATTTCAGAGCGCAAAACATACGCTGTGTTTGCGTAGTGAACTTGGATGTGTTGTTTAACTTCTTCGTTTTTAGTTGTGTTGATCAAAACTTGTCTTCGTCAAGGAACCCTCCCTATATTCCTGCTGAGGAAAGTAAATGCTATGAAAAAGGGGGATCATTTGCAATTGCTTAATCCGTTCTATAATATCACCATATTCATACCAAAGTCCTCTAGTAAGCAGCCAGACTCAATTAGCAACCAAACCACCAGAATGGAAAAACACAGGAAAAGGGCAAAAGCATTTCTGTAAATCCTAAAAGGAGTTTGTGGTTCGTGTTTTGGCTTGAGGACACTCCTGTAGCATGAGGACCACCACCTCTTCTGTATTGGTTTGGTGTTCATATCCCGTGTCTGGCAGACACTTTAGAATCAGAATCCCATGATACAAACCACATTACCTGAAAGCAAATTCAAAGCAAATGTCAGACTTTCATCATGCATTGACAGTAAGGATCCCCTCCTATAACCCTCTAATGTTCGAGATTCATAAGTGACATAGAGAGCTTGGAATTGATTTACCCATTGGTGGTTCTGTACATAAAGTTGGACTCAGTCTCCAGTGAGTTAAGGCATCGTTCAGGTAAGTAATGTATCGGTTTTGTTTGGATTTCATTTCTTTTGGTTCATTCATGTTTCTTTGTGTTCTGAATAACCAGTATATTTTGTAAGTTCTCATGTAAGACCTGTCTGCTTCAGTGTTCAATAAAAAAAAAAAAATCAGATTTGAAAATGGCATTACACTTTATCAAACATTGTGGCCCACCCCATGTTAATTAAACCTGTCGCAAACATGTTTACATTTGTCTGCTTTATTTTCTTTTGTTGATTTTTAATGGGAAATTTTACAGGAATCTGGGGAAACCCAGCACTAAAATATTGTCATTGCAATAATTGAGACAAAACTACTAATAAGACAATATAATTTAATTACCAGACGCATCAATCATTCATGTAAAAAGAAGTGAGGGTAATATGAAATATACATCATCACAGTGTTATTACTAAACAAAGTGAACATAAATAGAATTCCATCAGTGGTTTTGTATCTGTACTGCATACAATATGTACCTTCGTAGAATCAGAGCATTATGACCGCAGACCCGTAACATACTTTTCACATTATAAATCATCCATCCAAATGTTAACGAAACATTAGGAACCAATTACGAACTTCTAAGTTCATTTTATGTACAACTATTATAATCGCATTTAGATGACAATAAGAGCACAAGGGTCCGATCCATTCCATTAGCTTTCAACCTGCACACAATTAAACATGAGGATTCCCTTTTTAACTTGTTTATCTCAATTCCCCAACAGTCATTGACAGCAAAGTAGCAGCGCAATTATCTATGGAGACTTTTACAACTATCCAGAACCAAATACTATTCAGGAACAAACAGGGATCAGCTTCAATTGATAGCAGGATAGAGGAAGGCCTAACAATGCTGCTCCATAAGAAAAATAAATGAAGAAAACACGACAAATCCAAATAGGCTTCCTAAGGTAAAACAAACAAATTTGGTTTGATTAAAACATCCCTTTGTTGTTTCATAAGAAAGCTTACATTCTTAGCAGCAATGGGGTAATATTTATCCTATGTACAGTTCTAGGATCAGCTTTCCCCTCCCCAAATCCTAACCGTAACCATTAATGGATTAAATTCAAAATTGAACCAAGGTCCGCATCTAGAGGAGAATTCATCCTACGGGTTCTTAGAACAAAACATCTTTCCAGATTCTAAAAAAAATCTTTCCCACAAAAAATTATACATATTCCCTTTCATGACCTTCAATGGATCACATATCAATATTCTCCACATTGAGATAAAAACACTGCCAGGGCCTCCACTAAAATACAGGATTCAAATACAAGTTAGAACTGAAAAGGAGAACCTCCATGAAATTAAATCTAATAAAAAAATGTAAACATACTGCTTTGGCCATATTCAGTAGCTCTGCAATTTCTTTTCATTAATAACATTTCAGTATCATTATAGATGTCTGATCATAAAATTGAATATCAGCTATATAAATTAGCATGGGCATAGAGGCGTATCAGAATGACACTGTCAACATTGTTATACTAGAGTTTCTATACAAGGAACATCAAAATTACAATTACTCCGCTTTGCATACAAAAACAATGAGTAACACAAACTCTCTCCATCAACCAACATCAGTTTAACACAGTGCCCTACAGTCAAGCCGTTCTCACTGACTACTCCTGAATCCTGTCCCTCACGGTGTTCTCACCCCCACCGCCCACTATGGACGTCCTGTCCTGTCCCAATCTTGTGCCCCGATTTGGTGTGAAGAGAACAGATGTGTGAAGAGCAGAATAAAAGGGGGAACCGCTACCATCGCTCGCCTTTTTGGTATAATAAGGAGCCGGCCACAAATGGCGTGAATAGCTTTTGGGTAGACATGGGCACCGAACATCTTCCCCGGGATAGATAGAGTGGAAGGGAAGAGGGGAAGAGAGTGAGGCGTGGAAGAGAGGAAAGTGCGGGAGATGTCCTTGGAGATGGACCACGTCAAGGAACAGCAAGCTGACAGCGGAAGCCAGGGAGACAAATTCATGTCGAAAATGCATAACTTGCAGGACAGTCATTCGTCCCCAGTTTAAACACCTAATGCCGGCCCCTCCCCCCTTCCCCCATCCTCCTTCATTTATCAGTAGCAAGAGTTTTTTAAACATGGGCATAGAGTATATACATTTAAACAATGGCTTTACTTCGTCTTTTTTTGCTATCTCAAGTCTCCTTGGTAACTGTATAAAAGGGATGGTGGTTTCTTATTGGACAGTCGGCAGGTACGATTCAGAGGGTCACGGATTGCAGTCAAAGGATCGGTCTGTAGATAGTTGGATAACCTTAGTCATAGCCGCATGTGATAGCCACGGCTTTTCGATAAGGCACTGTTACTAGTGTCTGCTGCAATCAGCAATCAGGCCTTCTTCGTCACACAGCAGACACCCACAAACGCAGGCGGGAGTTTCCGTTTCAATTTCAATCATTACAGGGCTGCCCTATCTTGGTTCTGTACATTTGTTCTTGGTAGATATACTCGCCTGCAGTCCAATCCCAGTCTAAACGTAATTAGAAGTATTAGAAGGATAGAATGAGGTGTGTAGGCCCTCTAAGACCAGCCATTGAACAGCCCTGATTTTGAGCGTCCACGGAAACTCAGAAACACTAGGAATTTCAATTCACTTATCTGAACATATCCAATTTTAAATGGAAACGTCCCCCAACCATGACACTTGCACATACCAGAACACAGTCTGACAAAGCGTCGGTTTCTTATGCATGAACTCAGGGTGTACCTGCACAAGGTCTAAGTATATTTTACCATTCTAAAAGACCAGCTTACCATTTTGTTAGGATAGTCTAAGCTGGAAGGAAGATAGTGAATGCCGTCACTTTTATTTCAACTAATCCAGTAAAGCGATTGGATTTAGAACAGATACAGCACTAGCCATCTAAATCAAGTAGAGTTTCTGTTACCGGCAGAGCCAAAATGGTGGCTTTCAGATATTCCCCCTTGGTCAGCCATTACAGTTAGGGTTTTCTTCCTCAACCAACCTAATCTAGCTCTAGATCCGCATTAATATTCCTCATTATTCAAATAGCTATTGTACAAACTGCCAACCTGGCATGAATTGCATAGGGGTCTGCTCAATGTGGAAACGAAACAGAGAATGGACTAACGTCGTTATGTATTCGTGGACTTGCAACACAAAAGTCTCAGTCGGACATTGCACAACACAGAGTTGATGTAAGAACCAGCATCATTGCAGAGGAACCGACGCATTGACAATCAGAGCCAAGGCCACAGGTAGCCGTTAGCCAGCAGCGCCTCAGAGCGGCAAACTTTTGAGGACATCCTTTGGCTCACACCACCTTGGGCATTTACAGGCATTAAGATCCGGTGGTTTCGCTGTCCTTTCCACAGTACCCACCATCACCTGTGTATTTCCATGCATTGTTCAGGTAAAGGGGAAAGATTCCAAGCCACCTGCCGTCAAAGCCCACCCACCCCCCCCTCAGTCTTGGTGACAGAGTTGCTTAATGGATGGTCGTAATTTGGAATTGGGGGGGTTATGGGGGGCATGGTCCCTGTACGTTCGCTGGAAAGAGCTCGACTAGAAACTGTAGTTGAACGCTACCCAATGACCGGAAAGTTGCATCTCATTCACACAACTCACGTCGAGACCGATTAAAAACAATGTCTTCTCATAGGTCCAGACTGAGCTTTTGAGAGAACAACTGTGACTTTGGGCAGGTCAGGGAAGGACTTCCCATCCCTACCACTTGGCTAGAGTGCCTTCTCCCTGGCAATAATGACAGACGCCTCTGCATCAGTTTCTGGTGAGGCCAGGGGTGGGACTTCTGTGGGAGTGGGCGAAGATTTGGGGATGGGCAGGGCTTTGTGCAGAGTGGACTGCTTCTCATCTTTGGGCAAGGGTCTGCTTTTCTCTGCATTGGGATTGGTGGTGTCTGCAATGCTGGGCTTAGTATCGTCAGGAGTGTGCTCGTTTGGGATGAGTGGAGCTGTGGTTTTCTGCAGAGGAAACATGGCACTTTAAGAAGGATGCTACTAGTAACTTAAGACCAGCAACTATTGACAGCTTCACAGGAATATTCAGGGAAATGGAAAGCCACACAGACATAAAATGGCACCTGTACAAAATGAAGAACAAAATGGCTTCAGAGCTGTGGGCTGCAGCGTGCAGTTATAAAATGTGTGTGCTTACTGTGGTCTGTGGCACTGGGTTACTCTTGATGGCAGGCAGGGCAGCAGATGAAGGAACAGGCAAATCTTCCCGCATAAGCCCTCTTCTGTCCAAGACACTGCCAAGACAAGACAATTAGTCATCAACAATGCCCAGGTCACTGGCAAACAGAGAGGGACATACGTCATGCATAGTCTTAGCATATTGCTACATCATTGTACATAGTAAATAATGTATTTTCTATGTAAAGTTTACTTGGAATAAAAAAAAATTAAAAATCACCAATGTTTTTTGTAATTTCCACTTAACCGATGTTTCAAAGTTCAATTAACCCTTCAAATATAAAAATTATGTTAGAAAATAATTGTGTGTAAGACAAAGACACATTCATGTTTGCTTTGCCAATGTATGTATTAACATATTGCATGCCAATAAAGCCATTTGAGGGGGGGTAAGAGAGATCACGCAAGACAGACAGGCAGGCAGAGAGAGCGCACCAGACAGACAGGCAGGCAGAGAGAGCGCACCAGACAGACAGGCAGGCAGAGAGAGCGCACCAGACAGACAGGCAGGCAGAGAGAGCGCACCAGACAGACAGGCAGGCAGAGAGAGCGCACCAGACAGACAGACAGGCAGGCAGAGAGAGCGCACCAGACAGACAGACAGACAGACAGGCAGGCAGAGAAAGCGCACCAGACAGACAGACAGAGAGCGCAAGCAGAATATTTTCCACACAAGTTTAACCCTTGGAGACGAGATAAGGCAGCCCTGTACCTGGGGTAGGCAGGCCCACACAACACTTCACAGCAGTTCTTGAGGATGTTCTTGTGGCTGTAGGGGTTCTGCACTCGGTTCTTTCCCGACCACGAGCCTTTTATCTGTGTAAAAAAAAAGTCCCCATTTAAAATACGCTGTTGGAACATATAAATCAATCTTTTCCACCCTGGGCAAATTCTGTCAATTTTCTTAGTTGTCGTCTAGTGTTATCCAGCAATCTAAGCCCTGCCTTGGGTATGCGGCAAGGGTTCGGAATCTTTCAACAAAACTCCATTAAATAATTAATATTCCCAACCATATATCTAAAAAAAACAAAGACAAAAAGAGACTAGAATTTACTGATCTGGATTGGATCTATTTCCAAACCCTGTCAGATACAAACTAGGAGCTCATTTCTCACACTTACTGCCTGATGACCATCAACAAACAAGGTACATTCCACATTTCCTCTCGACGCTAAAAGAATTTCCATGTACTTCTACCTTATTCAAAAGCACAGTTACATTTTTAAATTTGATCGACTAAAAATATCTGGTGAAGGGATTTAATGATTCCTGGTATAAGTATAATCTAGCTTAAGTAACGTGCACAGTTTAAATGTATCTAGGGCACATCAGGGATACAATTAACATTATTTTTTTCAATAAAAAAAACATTGTGTGGACGTTATATGGGCTGATATAACAGGACACAGTACTAAACAATATGGAAGAATGAACCGCAGAGTTGAAACCTCCTGTTGAAAGCAATGGAAACAGAATGGAACCAGACAGCTACAGTAGAACTCAGAGGTTAAACCTTTAAAATATGGATTATTAAGGGAACGCCGTAATAAACTCTGCATACACCGTCTAAAATAGAAGCCTAATCCCTGAAACATGCACTAGCCCCTGTCAAAAGCATCACCCTCTTCAGAGAACAGGACGTCACAATTGGGACAGATGTCTAGAAATATCTGGGTTCACACAGCCGAGGCCTGACGGAGAGAATGAAACGGCCGTAAAGTTCAAATGTCCCAGCGTTGGGCTTCAATGGAACCTGGCTAATGTTAGCTCGCTAAGGGAGACACAAAAAGAATGGACCATGTGTTCTCCCCGGTGAGACCAGAGCAACCGTGAATTCTGAAGGTGCCCTCTTCGCTGCTCACGTTCGCAAGCCCGCGCATACGCTTGGCTCTTGGTCAAGCCCCTGCAGGTATTGATGAGCCTATTATTAGACAGGAAGCCATGTTGCGACTGCAGCGACGTTTCTGGATGATTTTGCACATGCTGCCGGGAACAAGTAAAAAGAGGGCTGACTTCTCACATGGGTATGAAGGAAAGGAATAACAGATTAAACATTAAAGTGAAGTTGAGAGTGATCCCTGCAGCTTTAAACAGTTCCTACCGCCACTTCTTGCCAGCCTCTCCCCATTCTGCATTTAAATGTATGTGAACAAAGGCTCAGAAACACAGCCAGAAATACTGACAAGACATTAACATTACAGCCATTTGGCAGTAACTCTTATCTAAAGAAACACGTACATTATTGATGACATACATTTAGTATCTTTACCCATTTCTTTGGAGGTGGAGGAGGGGATGAATAAGTCAACAGGATGCTCGAGATGATTAGGTGGCCATGACTGTGTATGAGAGACTGAGATCCAGTTAACACATACCATTATGATAAGTGCCATGGGATCTGTAGTGAGTGGAGACAGGACACCCGTATAACATATCATGCAAAAACCGTGACCTAGGCAGGGCAATGTCCCCGTCACTGCCCCCCTACTGGCACTCCAAACCACTTCCTGCAGCATCTGGCCTCCCACTCAGAGCCAACCTAGCTTAGGATCAGAGGTAAGCCAGCAGTGGGAGACAGGTTGCAATGATTAAACTCTAAGGCAGATCTACACTCTCCATCGACTATAACACATGGCGCCACAGAGGAGGGGAAAAGGAGTGGCTGAAAAACTTCCAATCAAATGTCAAATGCTTCACTTATCAATAGTCTTAATGTTTATGCTCCACAGTTTTTTTTAAATACTCAGATTTCAGGTCCAAGGTTGCCATGTAACTATGAACCACAACTTGAATCCAATAAGCCCGGCAACCATTGCTTTATTTACACAGTCATTCTTAAGCTTGTATTCACTTATCCAAATAAGAAGTTTGGGTGTGCATTTGAAAACAAAGCCAGAGAGTAAATAATAAAAGTAGAGATTTGACTGAATTCCAGGCTTTAGTTCTAACTATGGCTGTATAGCAAAAAAAGTGTGCGGTTGCCAAGGTGACAGCTGACAGGTGGAAGAACTTTAAATGTTTGTATCACCGCCCCCGTGCTTATATTTGTCTTTTCAGCCATGTGAGCTCATGCCTTGTTAGAATTCAAGGTTTAGCATAAACAGCCTTTGAGTGAAGCGCCTATCAACTGACACAGGATCTGATCAGAGTTGTTGTATAACAAATACGCTTCAAATCAGAGTTTGGGTCAACACGATTCAAAAAGACTGTGACAAATGCCCCCGTAATGGAATCCTGGTTATCTTAACGCCTCTGAAAAATCCTGACGTTTACAGGCCACTGTCAAGAACTGTAGACTTACATTTATATTCAAAAACGTTTCCATGTTAGGGCTTATCAATCAAACGACGATCAAAATCCTTCCTTTCGAGTGTAAACACAAATCAAATGTCAATCAAAATCCTTACTTTCCTGATCACCATTGTTTAAGTCACTGATGAGTACAGAAAGCCAACATTAGCTAGAGACATGGCTTGGAATTTCACCATTTTAGGGGCAAGGCCATTTGGCATTCGGTGTCGCAATACTGTTTATGGCACATGCCAGGGCACAAAGGCCATTGAGTGACAAAGGATTTGGAGATTACAAACAACTTGAATTGTTGATGAGAAAAAAATTAAATGTAGTATCATGACTTATAACGGATAATGGTCTTTCCACATAAGAAATATAATTATGTTTTAATCTTTGAAGTTACATCTACTCCTCCATCAAATTTTTATAGATTCTGGAATTAATCTTTCACCACAAACACTGCCATGTCTAGTGATGTCAGATCTAATGTTACTTCTCAGAGCTCTCAAAAAGCGTTCAGGTGTATGCTCCAACTCAGAGGACGGCACTTTCCCACTTCCCAGTTGCTAATGAACGCACCATCCAAAGGATGTATTCAGTTAAGCACTAAATAAGACCAATATCTATCGATAACTAGCCTGCTTGCTTACCTGCATGTAGTCCGTTCCTGTAGTTATTCTCAGTTGCAAACAAACAAATATACGAACAAAAAATGACTGCTGACCGTGAAATTTTGACAGTAGCCGGGTCAAAGGCCATGGTTGTCATAGGGCATACAATGACTTTTGGGGTTTCACGGCAAGAGCAAGTGAAATTCCTATTCTGATTGAGACACAGCACCAGTACTAAGACCGGGGAAAGGAAAACTGAAATACTCACATCTTCATTGGTGGTCTGGTTAAGGGAGATCAAGTAGGTATGGAAGCCAGTCAGTCCCACCACTGACCACAAGGTGAAGAAACACACCAGCACTTCCAGCACAGTGGCATCACGTTAAGAAAGCAAACAGCAGACACACAGATGACAGCAGCTTTCAAAGTCCACAGGTTAAGGGCTGGAAATCAGGATGCTAAAATCACTTTCATCAAGTAATTGTCTCCTGTGATTTCTTATAATTATGACTTGACATGTCGCCACACAAAATAAGTTGTATGCTGTTATTATTATGAATGTGTTTTGTGTATATGTCAGGTTTAAAAGTAAACTACAGTTGCTCTACTGGAAAATCTCGACGTAAAGATAAAACAAACTGATGGTGTTCTGGACTGAATCGTGTGGAACCGAAAGGATATGTCCCAGGTGTGTCTTGTAGCGTCTTCACAAACCCAGAGTCCACAGAACCTGTACAGATAGTGAGTACGTAGTTAGAGATATCACTAACTCATAACAAATCATACTCCATTTTACAAGTGCAGCCATCCCACACAACAAACACAAGCTTAAAAAAAAAAAAAAACACATAACCATCAAGACATTTAAATATTCCTCTCACTACCAGCACTACAGAATTAAAAAAGTTACATTAAAAACAAACATTTGTGGTAACTTTGCCATTAATCAACTCAAGCCTGAGGCAAAATATTCTGAATGTAAATGTATTGCTGCTCTGCACCTTATCCTATCCCCCCCCGCCTGTACAGACCCACCAATAGGAACGGATGACAGTTTGTGTGTGCATCAAACTGACAGTAAAGTCGCAAGTCACATCGAGCCTGAGGTGTCTTTTCACAAGTTTCTTTCGAATTCAGCCCGCGTCACTCTCTCACTGGCCCTTCCAGTTTGGTTGCATTCCCCTTCAACTGCCAGGAGCTGTATTAATGCAGGAGCCTAGCTTGGCTGAAGCCCTTGGGCCAAAGTACATTAGGGCAGATTATATACACTGAGGTGCCGGAAAAACTGGTACAGGCGAGTCCATACAAAATACATAGCAACGCCAACCATGGACGTCACTGGTGGTTTCTGCCAGTGCATATATATAGCCATAGACTTCTGGAGAAGCATCTACAGCTGATTCTGCCATGAGAATGGCAAGTGATTTAAGCAATTTACAATGCAGTTTAATGGTTGGAGCTCGTGAGATGGATCACAGCATTTCGGAGGTAGAGGAGAAGTTTGGATTTTCACTTACAACCATTTCAAGGGAGTACCGCAAATACAAGAATTCTGGCAAAACATCCCACTTACGACAGCAGTGGGGTCCAAAGAACGTGACCAGCGGCTGGCAAGAATCGCTTCACGCAGGAGGCGTACAACACTGCCGCAATGCTGGGCCCTCAACAAACATCAGCCTGAGGACTGCGCACCGTTCCCCCTGGGATATGGGCTTTAGGAGCCGACGCGCCCAACTCGAGGACCCCTGATATGAATACCCAACACACAGCTCTGTGCCTCGTCTGGGACAGTTGATGAGTGGAAACGAGTAGCCTGGTCTGTCAAGTCGCATTACCAACTGTTTTCGGGCAGATGGAAGGATCCGTGTGTGGAGAAAACCTCATGAAGCCATGGATTCGACATGTCAACCAGGCATTGTACAGGCTGGTGCTGCTCCGTAATGGTATGGGGTTTGTTTAGCTGGCATTCAGTGGGATCCCTGGTACGTCTACAAACCTCTGACAGGTGAACGCTGTGTGTGCATCCTTTCAGACGAGTTACACCGGTTCATGTCCTGCATTCATTCTGATGGGTTTGGCCTCGTCCAGCAGGACAACGCGCCGCCACACAAGTCTAGACACACAAAATTATTTCTGCACTCCCATGGGAGGCCTACCAAGTATTAGACTGGAGTACTGTTTTTTCTGGCACTTCAGCGCACGCACGCACGCACGCACGCACGCACGCACGCACGCTGCAATTTGGGCTGAACGAGGCTCCCAAATTTATTTTATTTTTTTTACAACGGCGCAACTTGTCACATCCTGACCACAGACATTAAAATTCCTAAAAAGTTTTGCCTCTCAAAGGGTCATGGAACCAATCTGATTGTTAAACAAATAGGTATGTTATCAAGAGCTGCCAGAAGTGACTTGAATGAGAACTGCCATATAGGAAATATACTCCTGTATGGCCGGTCGAGCCTGTCAATTTGTCTTATGACAAGGTTTCAATACAATCATGGGAAAAATGTAGGCTACAGTTTCGAATTCAATGCTTACTGCTGAAAGGTGAAGGCTTATCGTTGTATAGAACCAAAAATACTCCTCAATAACTCATGAGGAGTGAAGAGCAGCAGTTTTTAAAAGAAGCTTATCTTGAGAGGGGCATGACATGTTAATCAATAACAATTTGTCATTTTCAGAGTTTAGCCTCATTTAGTCCTTTTGTGTGGTATTTAAAAATACAGTTCATGCCTAATGCAAATTTTTGGCATGATTTTTTGCATTAAATCAGGTCATGGTCAAGATTGACAGTATCCTGCACACTGCAGAATTTGTCAGGCTGGAAGAGATGCTATATTGTCTGAAACGAGTCTAACTATGCTTTGTTATTACATTTTACTTAGGTCTTGTTTGACTCATGTTGCAAAACTACATATTTTAAATGCCCCCCCGCAAACACTCATGGGAGAATACTCACGCAACACCACGTGCACGATGTCAAAGGTGAAGATGTAAATCGTGAGCAGAGACAAGGACAGGGTGAACAGGTAGAAGTAACGGTAGTTCCTCTTGCCTACGCAGTTACCCACCCAGGGACAGTGGTGGTCAAAACGATCTGTGGAGGAGAGGACGACGTTACATATGGTTACAAAAACAAACTATTCCAACTTGTGAGGCACGCAAGATTGTTTTGTGTGTTAAATGCCTTAAAACCAGACAATACACTGCTCCGGAAAAGATGGAAAGACAACTGCACCATATTCTTTCCTTTACGAAAAAGTCAAAAAGGAAGGTTTTTAGTGAGGAACTAGGTGTTAAAATTAAGAGATCACTGCCAATTGAACATTCTGTTCCTCACTCAAAACTTTCCTTTTTCAGCATTTTTGGAATGGAAAGAAAAAGGCACAGTGGTCTAAATTTTTTCCAGAGCTGTATTTAGGTAGGCATTGAAACCAATCAGGAAATAAGAGACATTTTCCAATAACGCTCTCCCTTCTCATCTAAATATAGTGATAATGTCTCATCATTAGACCGGAATCGGATCCAGAATGGAACTAGCTGGAGTCAGGTAGCTTCACAGAGGCTCAACATCTTGTTTTACACTATCTTTAACAACACTGTACACTCCAGGTAGAGTTTCTCAACATCATTCGAATGACAACATTACATGATGACAGTTTTGGCATTGATGCAATGTCAGCTTCTGCACTGACATCATCTATTGGTTCTCTCTCAAGTATAAGAGACAATCGTATGAAATAATACGATGATTTGGTGATCAACGGTATTCCAGGGTCTATCCTGCTGGGCCAGGTGCACATGTTCCACTGCAGTAGGGATTTAATCAGGTCCAATAAAAACCCATCTTTCCCTAGTGTCCGTCAGAAAACATCAAAAGACCCATAAGAAAATCTAAAGTAACCTCCAGAGCTATAAGGCAAAATATGAAAATATAGGCTGTGGAAAAAATACAATTGAAAGTAATTTGAATCAAAACCTTGAGTCAAATAGTAAAAGAATATACACCACTAAGTCCTAGCTGCCTGAAATTCAAACTAATGCCATTATTTGGGCAGTAAGGGTTTAATTAAAATGAAAAAATGAATATACACAGTTCAAAAAATGAAGAGAACACATAATCATCACAGTACAACACCAAGTCTATTAACCTTCAGGGAAATCAATCTGCCCAGTTAGGAAGCATATGCGATTGTGAATCAATGTCACCAGTTTTGGCACAAATGGAAGGGACAACAGGTGCACTGGAAAGGCAACGGCAAGACAACCCCGAAAAAAGGGAATGGTATTGCAGTTGGGGTCCACAGACAACTGCGCTCCCCTTATCTTTCCTGTCGGATTCTGCTATTCTGCTAGTGCCCTTGTCACTACTGCGGTACCTGCAGCCCATTCAGGTTGCACAGATAGTCCTGATCTTCCAGGATGCCATATGTGCCGCTGCAAGGTTTACTGGGTCTCCTAGAACAGTCTGAGGTTGCATATCCTTGGGGGATCGCACGGACCTCCACGTGCTAGCCAACAGTACCCCGATTGCTGTTATATACCATGCCCAGCCTCACGTGGCCAAAGTGTGTAGGCATTTGATTGATGCCATTTACTGGCCCTCACGTTCCCCGGATCTGAATACAATTGAAAACCTCTGGGACATTATGTATCGGTGCATCCAATGCCACAGAACAGCGCCAAGTCTGTCCAGGAGCTCACTGATGCCCCGATCCAGGTCTGGGAGGAGATCCCCCAGGACACCATCAGCCATCTCATGAGGATCATGCCCAGATGTTGTCCAACAGGCATGTGTGGGGGTCATACACACTACACTAATACTGTACATCACATTGAGTTGCCGTGATGAATTTCATGCAAGTTGGAACAGCCTGGGATTTCAATTGTTTTCTTAGATTTTTGTTTACTGAGAACCCTCAAATCGGTTGGTGTTTTTGGTTTCCATTGACCGTCGTTGCCATTTTGTTTTCAACAAATGTACAGTAAAGATTCAGATCTTTAATATATTTTGTGAACCGATGGACAAGTGTACAATAAGTGTCCCCTTCTAGGCAGGTTCATCACAGCTCCAGTTGCTTTATTAATGACTGCCCTAATGTGGAGAAATGTATTTGTAGCCATCTTTATAGCGATTGCTTGACTTACAAAGGTCAACGACCTTTTGTCTCATTTCATCGGTGTGTTCTCTGACCTTTCCCATGTTGATGGATGACTAAGGGAGTATAGCCAGAGTGCCTCCTCATATTTATTCCCCAGTGAAACAGGATGCCATAGACGATCACTTACAAATTCAAAGATTTAGACTACCATTTAAATGTAAAAAATCTGAATACACAGCAAATAGATTTGTTCATACGAATTTCTAAGGATTCTAATTATAGCGGAAAAATTGGTATCAAAGAAAGAATGATAATTTTGACTCAAGGCCTGCTTGCAGGAAGGCTCCAGCCTGATACTTTCCATAAAGAGGCAGGCTGGCGGTGTCTGGCTGCTGTGTCATGCTGGGGGTGTCTGGGATAAAGACAGACTACAGCAGGTGCTCTGGCCCCAGACAGACGGCCCTGTGTTTAGCCGTGACTGGGCACGACGGCACATACTGAGCCTCCACTGTATTCTGTAATGTTACTCGGAACCAGTAAGAGTTACACACCAAAACCGATGGCTAGCTTTCCTTCAAGGGCCAAAGGAATGCCTTAATCACCCCTGGTCAAATGATAGTTATTCTTCAGAATGACAAGTTAGGGGAAAAAGACAAATACTATCCTAAAGCAACATTACAAATACAAAACGGACAAACAGGATATTGTTTCAAAATTATCTGTGAACCCGTTCAGCTATGAAATGTCAATCATCCTTTTATCACAGAACACATCATTTTTCAGTAAAACTTTAGATGAAACACAAAGCAAGGAATGTAAAGTCAAGGCTTTAGAACACAGAAGCGCTAACTGTGTGTCCCACACACACACTCAAAATAAATTAGTTCTAATTAGTTCCAACACAAATACGGGAGCAGTAGAGAAATTGTTATTTTAATCAAATATTTTTTGTGCTGTCAAACTAAACTTTTATGGTATGAACAACAAAACAAATTGACTTGTAAGCCAGTCTCTCACCCACGCAGTTGTCACAAATACTGCAGTGTGAGGCACGAGGCGGGCGGAAGATCTTGCAGGTGTAGCAGTACTTCAGTTTCACAATCTGCCCGTTGATTTGGACATTGCGGATCCGAGGTGGAGGCCGCTGTCCAGCCGGGACATTCCCATTGGCCGCCTCTAGAAACGGAGAGGGAAAAAAATAATAAGTCAGACAGGTGACCATTAATCAAGTACAAGCCACTAATTAGACGTCAGATTTCAGACACTCACAAGTTTAAATCAAATTAATTAAATCATTCTAAAGATTATGGAATATTGTTTTTGTGGGGCAGCATTCCAAGGTGCTCTTTCTGAAATGATTTATAGATGCTTTTTAAAAAGGTAGGGTTAAAGGAGAATGATCAGGGTTTTTAAAGGGAAACAGGTCGTACCACTGAGGTACCAGGACATGATGGTTTGATTTTCCCTACAGCCCAAAACTGAAGTGACATTGAAAATGTGGCTCAAGCACCTTAGGTGATGAAATCCTCTATTCTCAACTGCCGATTACTGTAAATACAGATGATTTCTTAGACCTATAAGAATGTGTATCAGCCAATCTCAGAAGTTCTATGGTCAATTGCCTTGTACTTTATTATTGGACATTAACGGCACCTGAAAAAGCACGTGATTAAAAAAATGATTAAAAAAAGAGATAAATAAAACAACAAATTAACAAAGATGCCAGAAATTAGGGTTTTTCCTGGAAGCTGAAACCACAAACGACCTGCTTCACCTTCATCTTGGCCCTCCCTTTGCACATTGACACACAGTTCCGCTATTCACACAAGCATCCCAAAGGCGAGAGTGAAAATGATCCTCTTAAATGAAATGTTAAACCGTTTTTGAGGTCTATCGCTTCCTCAAATGACAAGAGGAATTTGTCCTTTTCATCCTTGTTTAAATTATTTAACATCTGAACACATGTTCAACACAAAAAGTAGCAAAATACCAGTGTCCAAAACATGATGGGATTATTGATCCCTTAGATACACTCGAAGCCACACTGACCAAATCATTAACAATCGATTCATATATTTTTATTTGCATACAGTATAAAGAAACTTTCAGAGTTATGACTTCTAGTATTCCAAAAACATTACACTATAATTTGTCATCCCAAAGTTTCCATTGTACGGTTTCATGCAGATAAATTAAATATTTGAACAGACCACAAGACTGAAAGAAACAGGACATACCAAAAATACCAAATGTTGACAAAACTAAACAGTGATGGATTACACAAGTAATGTGACCAGTAATGTAAACAGCCAAACATGATGTGAAGTTCCATGATGGTACAGTATGAAGTGATTGAGACTGAAAATAATTTAATACATTATTAGGCAGATACAAATTATGTTTCAGAGCACCACGAGCTTAGGGAAAATTTCTAGTTGCCAAGTTAGGTTACTTTTACACTGGTGACAGTGATCATTGTAATCCTACCACATAATAAACCCAGGCCAGTTGACATCGTGCCAGTTATATTTTCATTTGTTTTCTTAAAATATTTCAAACGATAGAAACATGTAACTTCAGTTCACATTCGCTACATGAAATTTTCAGTACGCCCTCAACTAAAATGCTTTCTATGAGCATTACTTGAAGCACTGATTTTAAACAAGGTAGTTTGATGAAAAATGATTTAAGGAAGGGTTGACATAAATCACAAAGGTTGAACCTTGAGAAGGCCAGTGAATGGTACACTGACTTCTGTTCAAGGTCTTACACACGTGTCCAGTTATTTACGATGATCTGTAATCAAAGCAGCTGTCATTTTTATTAGGTCTTGATCTAAGATGACGTGGCTAGCCATGACGTTGTCCAGTGTGAGGCCCATTTTACACGAAGCTCCCATTATAATAACTGGCACACCTCTACTGTATACTGCCGGAGGGAAATAAATGATAGCACAATAGCATTTACGGAGAGATTGCTCACCTGGAAAAGTTTTCAACAGTTTGCTCAGAAAGTACTCCAAAAAGTCATGCAGTATTTTCACCACTACAGCAGTGAAAAGCTAGGAAGGAATCAGAACACTTTTTGGGCCACCATCATTGTTGAATAAAAATATTAATACATTTTTATGATAAATAAATAACTTAATCGAACTGTATTCTACTGAAAACTACTAAATGAACTAAATGAACCCATAGCCAGTACACCACCATTAATTAAGCCAAACACGCGGTCCCTTGGGAAGAGCGAGTCCACATCTTTCATTATATATTCCAAGAGGATAGGATCTCATCCTATTAGCATTGCTCCGGGAGCCTTGCCACAAACAGCCTGAAGTGACAGAGCACCGCAGCTGGGCCTTCATCAATATGCCAGGCATCCAGGGCTCCAGAGAGCACCACACATCCATACCTGCCTGCATCCCATTAACAGACACCCACGTTCCGTCAGAGACGCTAACACCTGCCAGGCCTGAAGATAGCACAAATCACACATTTCGGAGGCTGTTAAAGGCAACACGATTTGAAGTTGGTTGTTAGTTCTTGTTAGCGACATTATGTTCAAACAACTGGACAAGGATGTGATGTATTAATGGCTTTTGAGACGATTCAATCCTCTTGTTGTTAAGGTGGTGACGAGGTACACTCATGGGTGCTGCACATGACGACTAAGCAGTTTGGGAGGAGGGAAAAATCTATGATCAGGGTGAGACTGCAGCAGGGTCGACAAACAGGGTCTGTGGCTCAACACACCTCTCGTGCTAAACAGTTTAGGCCACAAGCGGAGGGGCAAACACCACCACGCGGAGCGACTGAAATATCTGAGAATGATACACCCATGACAAACTAGCAATTTACACAAATCCCACTGGCGTATTAGTGCAACAACCGTTAGCATATGTACGTAATCAAATTGAAAGAGAAGTCAAAGTGGTGACAGATGGAGCACTGTGGGTTCAGACCCTGTCAGTGGATCACCATCAACTGGACCAATCCTTTACAGCCCTCTACTTTCAGCTGGAATGGACTTCTAACCAGTCTCCAACCATGCCTCTCGACTGTAACCAGACAATGGGAGGAGAACGCATGAAGGACACAGTGAATCCCCCCCGCAAACAGCAAAAGGCTGCACCCAAACAGAGAAGGAGGGAGGGTGGTCGGGCATGGCTGAGGGAGGTCTACTGCAGAGAAGACAGACTTACCCCTCGAAAGACAAATAGGATGGAGGGAGGGAGGGGCTAAAAGCTTGGCTGAATCATTGTGAATCATCCAATAGAGTGGTCAATATAGCAAAAATCCATTTCATGCAACGATATCGACTGCAATCACCTCCCATTCGGTCGCACTTTCATCATTACTGCTGTGCTACTGTGTTGTCTAGATAATGAGAATAGCACAACGCGTTGCCGGAGGGCCAAACTGATGAAGTCAGACTACAAGAAATGGTAGACTTCAGATTACAAGAAAAGTTGGGGAAAATGCAAGAGGTTACTGCTTAGGGGACGAGCTCAGATGAGCTCAGAAAGGCACGGATGATGAGCGACATAAAGCATAACAAACATGAATTAACCAGCAGGCAGGGGCTCCGGTCTCCACACTGCCGCTTGACACACATCTGCTGCAGTATTTATGCCACTAAAATGCTTTACACTTTGTTCAGTTCCTAGCTCGCCTCGGATAGAGGGCCAGAGTCCTCCCCCGTCCCCCATTGCCATTTTGGTCCATATCCGGAAAGTACAGTGCCAATCCCTACCAAATACACAGGCACATCATATAACGTAGATATGTAGAGACTGGATAAGTTACTTCACCATACCCTCGTCTGGACAATATGGTTAAAAGGAATAGCGATATTGCTAACACTTTTATAACTGTCACAGTACATTGACATAGTTACGTTTTCAAATTGCTCCGTTTATTATTGAGGTAGGCACTAGGAAAGTTGACATGAGGTGGGCATTGGGTGCGGGTGCTGCAGAAAGAGACCGTTGGTAGGGGTAGCTACTCACCGATCTCCATCTCAATGAAGGTGGCCTCCTCCGGAAGTGCGCGGGGCAACACCCCCGGGTCACTGAAGCTGGTCCTAAGCAGCATAGCCATTACGAAAAGGAAGAGGACGATCGCGAAGACCGGGATTGCAGGGGACAAGTGGATAGCCAGATATGGACACCTGCAAATGTGACAAGGGATGATGGGTCAGCAGAAATATCTGAGCAAACATCACAACATTGTCCTGATGTTTATTCCAAATGATCAAAACTGAGAGACTACAGGAGACACATTGAAGTACATTCAATAAATGTTATTTTTAAATGAACTAATGTTATATGGTTGCTCACCCTGACAATAGTCTAAAGAGAAACAAGTAATCCATTGTAAAGTTATTCTGTCAACATTAGCTAATTTGCCCACAGCTAGAAGCATTTTTTTTTAATACAATGCAACAATCACTGTTAAAAAACATGAAGAATTTATAGAGCACAGTACATTCAGCAATCCCTTGATTACCATAAGTTAGTTTAGGGCAATTTTCAGTCATCTTAAATCATGGATTGGTATCGGGTGAGGAACCACGTAGCATCCAGTCGAAAGTTACATTCTCTTTTTGGATCCAATGTTTGTATCCAATGTTAGACCCTGGAGTTTCCAATTGATATCTTTAAAATAGCAGAGCTAATATTTGTATTATGCCAAATTCTCCGGAATTATTAAATAGAACCAATAGTTTCATTTCGAAACCCTATCTGAAATAAAATATGTATTTACATGGCCCTCTGAGCCCAATCAAATATAAAACAGACAAAAAGCATTCCATAACTGTTAACAAAAGTGCTATACAAAAAGTGCAGAGAAAGAAGAGTTCTTGTAGCGCTGCATTCAGAAGTAGGTAATTGCTGCAACATGCTTAGTCAGTGACACCTGGTCTGCGACACGTCCCCTAGGGCTGTACAGCTGCATACGAAAACACAGCCATGTCAATAACCGTGTCACCGCCAGATACCCTGTTTACTTCTGAACACTGTTACAGTCCAAAGAAGGGAGTGGCTGCTTTAACATAAGTCCATTTGGCACAGCTAAACAGTAATGACCCAGCAAAATCTGAACACCGTCCTGCCACAAGTACATCGCTAGTGTGGGGAAGGTGCTCTATTCAGTGCTGTGGCAGATGGGTGCCACTGACCAGTGCTTTGCACTGTTAATACAGTACCAGCACTGCCTACCTTTCTCCCCATCCAAAATTACAGATCCATAACATAGGGGGCATATACCGTACCAGTCAAACGTTCGGACACGCCTCATTCAATGTGTTGTATTGTTACAGGGTAGGTTTGGCACACAGACGACATTCCATGTCTGTACTGTAACAAAGTGAGACGACAGTCCATTATAACTTTATGACATGAAGGTCAGTCTGTCAAATTCAGGTTCAAGACCTTTTAAAGGAATAATCTAAAAGATTTAAATTAATAACACTTTTAGGATTACTACAAGACTCAATTGGTGTTATGTCATAGCTTTGATGTCGGCATTATTATTCTACAATGGGAATAATTCATTTTATTTTCTTACATCGATAATGTAAGGCTTGTAATTCAAAGCAAATTTAATGATACCCCTTCCCAGGAACGCCCTGTTCATAACAGACAAAGAAAATTTTTAACACTGAACTCTAAATGATGCAGTATGAAAACTAGAACAACATATTGAGCAGAGTAAAAAGCAGATGGCCGATGAGTTAACAGCGGACTTCAGTGTGGGTGACGAGCAAATAACGGAACCGTACTCGGCCGTCAAGGTATGTCGAAAGGAAACGATTGTTCCGACAGGAGATTTTCCTGTGCACCCACTGCATTACGATGGTGGCTCATCCGGCATAATCCGTTAACATTATAAAAAGAAAACCGCACAGTTCCAGGACGACATCTGGCACCAAATACAGACAGAACGTTAAAGGAAGGAATTTCAGGTTTGCCCTGTTTTTTGTTTGGTTGCCATTTTCTGCTGAGTCACAAACACTGTGGGTACACAGTGAAAACATACCCATAATGGAGGAGGGTAAAAAGGGTGGCGCTACATTGAGTCAACAAAATACAGAATGACAGTCCACCTGCACCTTTTGCACATGGAGATTGACTTGACTAATGGACGTTAACCATTCAGCTTAGCAAAAGGCACTATGCAAGAGAGACTGGAAAATCTGCATACCTTCAGCAACACAATGGCGCTATACCTGCAGGACGGGTCAGATAGGTTTCTCCCTCGTCTGCATTAGATGTTTTAGAAGCCGTCTCACTCTGGTCTTGATGATAACCATGCTAGTTGGCTAAAACAGCACAAGCAGATCAGGGACCAGGCTAAGCATTTAAACACTCATAGAACAAAGTTCAAATGAGTAGAGATCCATCTAATCAATATTAATTTTCCCTGCTTCAAGCTTTGAGACAGACGCCCAGAGCTTGTTCCATTTGTTTCCACAATGGCAGCAGACAACACTGGACAGGAAGTCAATTGAGAGAACGAAGAGGCAGGAAAGTGAAGCTTGGTCTCTTTCCTCGCTCTGTCGTTCGATTTGTGTGTAATTCCAGCACTGATGACTGGTAGAGCATTCTAGGCACATTGTCATCATCATTAAGTTCCAGTCAATGCACAAAGCACCCTTTCCTGGAATTCCTGGAAATGACCATTGCCCGGGAGCCAAAAGCAGGGTGGAATCAGAGCCATAAATATCCATTGGCACTGGTTTGTTCCTTTTCCCTTCCCATTTTCTTCATGGAAAAACCGACAAGATAAAACAGTCAAATGGCCAGGCTCCTATTTCAATTTTGCCATGCGGTTTTCGTCGACAGAGCAATCATTGTCAGACTCAAAACCAATTTAGAGTTGGAATCATCTCCCTCTGAAAATACAATGTTATTATGTCTTTATCATTGTCATTTTCTTAATATATCCTCTTAAAACATTCCTTTGTTGGTTACACAACTCCCTCTGTCTCAGTCATATCAGCTATGAGATAAAGCACCACAAATAAGTAGGCAGAGTTTATACTCTTCAGTCATCTCAAAATAACATTAAAAACAACATCTGCCACAATATTCTTTCAAGACATCTGAAAAAGCAGCTGAACTCATTAAAACTGGGCCTTGGGGCTCAACAACAATTCCATGGACCCAGTCAAATGTGTCAAAACCTTTCCTGACATGTCTGTGCTCATGATAGCCGTCCTTTGAGTAAACTGAAAACAGAGATAACGTCGACCGCCCTTGCAATTTTTGCAATGCAAAGACAACAGTCCAACAGGTCACCAGTCATAATAGCTCACTCAGTAATGACAATTTCACTGTAAACTATAAACCACTGGAAGAGGAAGGACACTGGCGTCAGGCCTTTCTAATATAGACTTTGAACCATGGAAATGCCAATCAACACAGCAAAAGCAAAATATGTACAGCAACCAATAAGTCAATTTAACTTAAGGTGTATATAAAGCACTCCCAGGTATGGATACAATGCACTCATTTCTAAAACACTTGTTTTATTTTTCATCCCGACATTAGTGTTAGGGAATCTGTCAGTCTGTCAAGTTCTTGAACAAAGAAACCTCTGAAGTGACAATGTAGAAGCCAATGAAAAGAAATGCTTTTGAAGAGCTGAGAGACATCAGTGTGCACGAGCATAACAGCCAGATGTCACGCCTTAGCTTAGCTGCTCCTGACATTTGCCTTTGCTTCAGCTTTTCCTACACAGCCTTTATTAACACTCAATATCAGCATCATATAGCAGAAGCAAATCCCTACCTCAATGAATAATGTACCATGCTGCTGCGCTAGCAGATCTGCAGTGGGCCTGCGGTACAAATTCCCTCTTCTAGAAGCATGTCTGCCCACAATCTCAAAGATATTTTCTCTCCGTCAGTCTCCCTCACTTGGTTAATCTGTCTTTCTCTGTCTCTTTCATTCAGCCACTTTCTAAAGGCCCTGCTGAAAACCCGAAAGCACAAACTACATTTGCCGTTTCCGTTCCAAACAACCACAGCAAACAGTTCTGTAATAGTGTAGCTTAAGCTCAGGAAATTCAACAAATTTTATGAGGGACCAGCTCCATCATTATGACAAGCAGTGAATAGGACTGGCACAAAAATATCATCATCATCATGGTAAAATAAACAAGTGCTCCTATTAATCCTACTGCATGAAAACTTAGCACAACTATGTTAAATATAATTACTACAGCCAGCAGTATTTTGATATCCCAACCACAGGTCCCTGTTCTTAACAGTTCCACATGGAATCTGTTTCCTTGAACATCGTTGAACCTAGATTACAGGCACTCACCATTCCGCAAGTCCTGATCAAAGGTTCTGGGGATCCCTCAGACGAGATCATCTTAGTAAGAGCTGAAACATTCCTTATTCTACATATCAGGTTGCATGGAGATGGGGAATTTCTACATGCATGTTTGTTCCCTTTTGTTCTCATAGCATAGTGTCCGACCATCCATGTCCAAATCTCCAAAGGTCTCGGTGAGGCCACACCCCTTCAAACAATAACAAAGCTTAACCTACAGTAGTCAGGCAGATTAGAGACAGTAGATTTTGTCAGAGCCACATCTATTTAAAACACGCACATCAGTTGGTTAAAATTTTAAGGCCAGTTGAAATTGGTCTGATCTTTGTAGTCAGAGAAAGATCTCAGCAACACACAGTTGTAACTATGTGGAGCAAAACCGTTTCACTGTAAGGATAGAACGTTTCTAATTTCAGCTAAACAGCACAGCACCAGCTACTGAGGCTACAGTAGAGTGGCATTTGTTTTTTTCTGCACTGTGAAATATTTTTTATTAAAAAAAATCAACAGAAAAGCTAAGTGTTAGACGTTCAGTGTCATTTGTTAAACTGGGTTACCTTTATTTGTCAATAGTGTAAAGATCACATCCATAAACACCAATTTTGTTTCAGATGCGTGTGTGCGTGTGTGTGTGTGTGTGTGTGATTAAAGTGAGGGCCAGTTTGAGCTTTACACTCTTAAGTGAGGACATTTTGTGAAAGTTAGGACCTTTTGGGCAATCCTCATATCCCCAAGACTAAAAATGCTATGGTCTAAGTTTAGAGATAGAACACACCCACCCCCAGATCGAGAACTACCGCTTTAAGAAAACTGATAATCTCAAGGACATGAAACACCACACCAGCAAACTTTGACAGAGAGAGAAAAAAAATGAAACAGCACTGTGGGAAATCAACATGGCCCAACAAGCTATTGCAACACATTTCTAGCATCCCAAATAACACATTAAAACCTTAATAGTCCACTACTTCCCAAGCAGAGCCATTTGGCATTCAACCCATAATAACCGGCAATTTGAGAAGTAGCCTACGCCTTATAACCCCAAATTCTGCATGAAGTTTTTACGAAGGCACACATGAGACCTTTAAAAACATGACATCAGCCCCAGCCATCATTTGGGAGAATGGGGGATGGGTCATCCATTACAAAAAGCAATTGATTGAGATGACAAACCGGTATTAAATGTCCCTCCTGGATCGCCTCATACTGCTGCACAGATACTGCCCCGGATCACTTCACAGATATTCACAGTCCCTGTACAAACGACCTAATTGGTAATAGAAACGACACAGCATGTTTTCTGAACTGAATATTAACGAAAGCATGGACAAGGATGTGATAATTATGCGAACAAAAGGAAATTAACAGAAACAAGTAGAGGGCACCATCACTTATCCAATCAGAAACCCTCGTTTTCTGTTTTTGAGACATAGGCACAGAGATAGGAGAAGCCCGGGGGACCTCAGGCCTGTTACCACATATCCTCCGGCCGGTCGTTCTGCAAGGTCAGCACACAGCAGTGCGCCCCCCCTCTCACTACACGCACGCATGCACGCACAACGTTCAGACAGACAGACCAATGACACACTGCTTTTGGGTGCCGGCTTCTGGTTTCATCACGGTCACACGCACAACACATACGCCTCTGGAGAGCAGAGCCTTGGAAGATCCCAGGCCTAATAAACAGGTTACCAGGTCAATAACGATGTCTACGATGACAGCAGCTAGCTCTTAGCCGACTAAGCCAGAGGACCATCTAAGCCTGTTCATTAGACACCGAACAGAAGGAGATAACTGAAACGGAAGGACCTGGACCAATTTCAGTTCTCTGACAAATATGTTTTAACATATAGTCCTTCACTTTATAAGGCAGGGGTGGAGATGTTAGGAGCACATACAGTATGTATAAATCAGTAAATATTATCGGATACATCAATGCTGGGAATAGAAGCACATGCTCGGATACTGCTTCATCCTTAAGATTTGTTTATAATTTTGGTTCCTGTGCATCTGCAGCTCATTTATGCAGTTAAGCGTATTTAGCCTTCAGCAGGAGCCTCCTTCGTCTGGCTGCTGATAAGTAATAAAATGCCTACCCAGTTTGTTGGTTGTTCTTGGACCATATCCAGATCGCACTGTAAGACACTGCCTCTCGCTTCTCCCTGCTATGCTTTGTTGCGACTGCTAATCCTAAAAGCACACAAACCAGGCCCATATACAGGGAAATGATTGTGGCGGGGGGGTTGGGGGTGTTCACTGTCTATGAATATCAAATCAATTATAAGCGGAAGGGGAAGATGGATGTCAAAGTCATGTAATTAAAGGAGTCCTCTTACACATAAGTTGTTGGCCTTGAGCTGTCAAGCAGGGCTTGTGTTCGTATGGCAACACGAGCACAAACATTTTAGGATGTCGTGCAGCGAAAAAAATAGGGTATTTCTTGTTGGACAAGGTCAAACAGAACCACTCAGTTTTATGAGCCTAATAAATTATAGACAGAATAAAAAATTAAAAAAAGGGTGAGGGATACATAGATAAGAGGCTGCACCACAGACATTTACACTGACCAGTTTTTTATTGGTGTAAACCATGATAGTACGACAATAAAAAAAAGCTGTTTCCATCATTGCTTCTCCAATCTTGTAAGACTTGTAGTTTGATCAACAACAACCCCATCTGCAGTGCACCCCACAAGCAAAAGTTCCAAATGGAAAAGCAAAGTGCATGTGATACCACATCTTAAATCTCCACCTATACAGGATTGTAATGGAAACAGAACTGCCCCAGCTAGTTTATCTTTTCATCAAGACCAAAAATGTAGGAAACGCCCCTCAGGTCATTTAAATGCTTGCTGCAAAAGGTCCAGCCTGCAGCAATATTAGTAACCTTCTCGATAAATGAGGTATGCCAAACCCTACAGTCAGAGACACTCCCTGTGTCCAGATGCAGAATCTGCCCCAGATGGTCTTCGGCAGCCTAATTCCAGAATGTGCTGTAGCCATAAAGATGGATAGAGGACTCAAGTTTGAAACAGCTTGATTTAGAGTTTACATCCGCATCAAGGGCCTTTACCAGTTCACAGTAATTAACAAGAAGAGAGAAATCAATTATATACGCATCCACACAGCTCTTAAGGAACAGATTCTGACCTGTAGCAATATTAAGATTTAGACATGTGCGTGGAGACATTTCATTATCTCTTTAGAGATAAGTCTTCAATAGGAGTGCCTGCAGCATTTGGTTAGTGGGAGGGAGAATTCTGTGCACTCACTGTGCCTCCTTCAGCAAATTGCCATTAGCCTGTCAAAGGGCTAGATCAGATAGGGCTCAAATTGCTCCATAATGGCGTTTTAAATTACAGCCCCTGTTCCCCAGCTCAATCTCCATAATATTCAGACCTTCCCCAAGGATGGACAATTATGGTTCAACCGTAATATGAACGTTGCATGCTAACCGCTAACAACACTCTGACCATTATCACTGTTGGGCCTGGTCCAACCTTGGACGCTAAGCTATGGGGAACAGTTCCAGTTGTACTCCAGACCTGTGGCAGACAACAGTTCCCCATACTAGTTCATCAGGGCAATTTTTTTTTTATTATGCAGCGTTTTTGATTGGTCAAGCCTAAACAATGCCTCCCAGTCTCATTTCATTTAGTCCCTATTGAACACCACCAAGATTCAAAGTGAGTGGACACAGAGATGGCAAGGGATCGGCACATTACAGAAGGCCCCAGGGAACCTGCTGTCTGGGGCCACTACTGGAGCTCCCGATCAGTCCCCTGGATGATTATATTAGATCTAGAACCACAGCAGTGGTGATGGTGGTGCCTGTCCAGTAGAATTACTTGGCAAGACTTGATTCCATCTGCTGCTGAAATATCAAGCCCATTTCATGGAAGAAATTGCCTTGTGCTTCCAGGGATAGCGCAAAACAAGAAATTGGCCAAGGCATTTTTAAACACACCAGCCTGATTTCCCTTGAGACCCTCCCATTTTTTTCTAAACCGTGACAGCTGCAATTCTCTAAACTGCTATGCTCTTTGGCCTGCCCGGGTAGCTAGCTCAACCATAGAACTCAGCAATTCCATTGCCCATGTTACACTAGCCATGGCAGGCAACACATACAGTTTGGATAAGTCAAACATAGTGGGCAGCATTCATCTGATTCATTTATTAATATGCTGAAGGACTATCTTGGCCTGCTATGTAAGAGCTAGTTGCTTAGTTCCAGGGTGTATTCTACACTTCCAGTAATGCAATATACAACTATACCCTGGGCCTGAACTAAAGAGGTCAAATAGCTGTTTAGACTGTTCTACAATGGGCTGATATATGAAAAGCCATCACTGAATGCAGGCAGCAGAATCTACAGAAAGTCAAAAATCACAATTCCATTCTCTGTTCTGAAAGGTTATGCTGAATGCTGAACAATGGTCCTTATTGCTATAGATTAAGTGAATGCATTATTACTGTATGCAGGACTACTTAGTCAATAATGGTTACCTTCTTATGCCACTCAGCCATTGATTTTTGCAGGGAGAAAAAAGTTAATCAATACTGTGACATTCACTTCATTTATAGCTTGGTACAGGGTAACTATTTAACCAATGTTTAGGAATGAACCTGTAACAGGTTACTTGCAACGGACTACAGAAGTACCCGATTCTAGAAAACATTACCCGCAAAAAAATAAAACGTAGAAGTTTTCACATGCAATGTTCGGCATTTCTATACAAAACACTCCCCAATACTATTTGTAGAAGATCATGGCCCAAATGAACAATGTAGATGCAGCTTTAGGCCTACTTACTCGAATGCGAAGAACAGTGAGCAGGTGCCGACGATGAGAAATAAGGTTAGATAGAAGACGCCTTTCTGCCGGGCCATCATTACGCGTCCATCGCAGCAGAATGTGTTCTTTCCCGGGAGCTTTTCCCATTTTCGTACCTTCCGTGTTATCATTACCGCAGACATAATGACAGGTTTCATTCAAATCAGTATAGTGAAATATGATGTGTAGGCCTGCAGGCCTTGGCAACTAATTTTCCTGCTCTTCAATACGAAAATGATACAGTATGATAAAGTCAATGTCCCTGTGACAGGCAGAATCACACCATAGTGAGATACTCATTTATCACCGACTCAGAGAAGCACAAACAGAATAGGCATATGATAAAAAGACAAAGGTCTTTGTTGATTAACATACAGTATTGTGTCTTCAGCTTATAGAAAAAGCAATGCTACCAATACAATCCATTCGGTTAACAACATACAACAAATTTCTTCAACAATCAGCGAGCGTTAGTTGGTCTGAAATGAAGAGGTAATAAAGCACTTCTCGTTTGTGCCATTTATGTTCACAAAATATGAGTCCATATTTCCGGTAATCAAAGTTCTCCTCTTTTCAGTGCTGCCACCTCTTTCCAGTGCCAGATAGCTTCCATTCTAGAACACAACAGTGGTCAGGATCCCAAGTTCTTCTCTGAATTATCGGTATCCTAAATAATCCTTTCAATTTGGAGTTAAATGTTATCCAAACGCTTGAGGCAGATCTCCGCCCATCGGGAAGCAATCCAATCCTGATATTCGCATCGAGACTGGACCTTGACCGAGTGACATTCACACCATCTCGATAAAACAGATTACAGACGCGCGCAAAACACCGCGTAGTCACTTGATTATGTTGCAAATCAGTCAGGCTTATTTATAATAATAAAACAACAATATATGTATGTCCTAAATAAAATTGAAATAATCGTAGCCTAAATAAGGCGTGATCCCTGTGCTTTTTCTTGCAGGATGCGATGATGCGAGTTTTGCTCGTTTCTAATCAATGGGAGCAGGAAACACGCCTAGATTGAAATGGTTTATCTTAAAGGGCCAGTACAAGGACAGAGAAATGAAAGGAAACAAAGGAGCGCCTTTTGAAACATTTGCATTAGGCTACTGTGCATCGTTGAAACATCACTAGGTTTTCTAAGCATCAATTTTTTTCCCAGGTACCAACACAACTTCGTTAAAGCGTTTGACATCTAGAAATCATTAATTCTATTATTTTATATTTCAAATGTTTTGTAATACACATCATTATACTTAATCCTTTTATGTATTCTGTTTAGTTATATGCTGTATATGATATAATTTTTAGACTAGTGCCTCTATTATCGTCAGTCCTCAAATAAAACAGTGTTAATTGTAAATTTCTCCATAAGAGAGTGAGGCACACAGAGGTTACAAAGTGAAACATGCTGGCTTATAGGAGAACCTGTCCTTAACAGAAAGTCATATGTAACATATCGGTTACAATAACGTTTGTCTTGGGATAACAAGATATTAAAGAGGAACAAGTTAGGGAAATCATTATTACTATGCACTCATATTAAGTCAAAATGTTCCCAATGTGAGAAGAGCAAATCCTTGTAGTTCCTAAGCAGATCCAGTGTGCAGGACATAACCCATGTTTAACGAGCAGCAGGAGGAACCCTTATGAGGATCAGAGGGTCATTATGAGCTACAGAATAGAAGGACGGCAGGGGGTTAGGCAGAAGGAAGGGCTGGACCGGAGGCAGTAAAACATGTACAGCCAGAACATTTCTGCCTGGCTCATCACCATCAGGGATTCTGTCTATTTGAATCCACACAAGAGTCATGGGTAATTTATGATTTTCCAGGGGCTGCAATGGAGGGGCGGTGTAAAGCCTAGATTTTCTTTGTGCTTTGGTAATATCTTCCACAGTTGTTCTCTGGGTCTTAATCTTACTCTGGATGTCAGCATGTAGACTATTTTAAATTTTTACTCTCACAACTGTGGGGTAAAAAATATTGCGTCATTATAAAATGTTTCTGTCAATTGATTTAACACAAAATAACATTTAATTTATACAAAACAGTCTCTCTAATTAGTTGTGATGTACAGTCATCTCCAAAATCATTGTTATCCTTGATAAAGATGAGCAAAAACGGCTGGTAAAACAAGGTTTGCTGTTATGTATCATAATTTATCGAGGTACATGTTTCCAAATATGGTATTGTTCCAACTCTTGGCCCAATGTTAAATGTTTTGTAAACTGTCCCCTTGTAAGGAAAACAACACACTCCTGTCAATCTTGTCAAAACTGGAGAACACATAGGATAGGATTTCAAATCTTTCCAAATCCATGTGCATGCATTTACTGACAGCCCTCTTCAACTCAAACTACCTTCTCCAATCCTTATTAGAGGTTTTGAATTAATTTGCGGATTTAGCCAATTAGCAAAGGCAACAAGGTTTTAAAATATGTTGAACCTGCGTACATTTCTTGATGCTGTTATTTGTTACCCGGGGGCAGGTGGAAGCCAAACAACTTCATTTCACCAAAGACAGTCCAACATGTTTGCTGTAGGTATGATGTTATTTTACCCATATTTACATTGTCTCTGGTCCCCAGTGGTCAAAGTCACTTGCAGTACAGCTGGGACGTTGTAGCCAGGGGTTTGAATCCCATATTGATAACGCCCTGGGGTCCAACAACGCATACTGGACTAACATTGCCTGGTGTGGAAGGGCGGATGTTGGACACAGCTGCCTTGTGTAATGTACAGTATATACGATGCCCAACTTTGATGTCAGTAGGCTATTGCAGTGTTTTTCAACCCTACTGCTGGAAGCACACTGTCCTGCATGTTTTAGATCTCTCCTTGCCCTAATACACCTGATGTAGCTCATCAAGGAGGTGATAATGAGCTGATTATTTGAATCATGTGTGTAAGAGCAGGGAGAGGTCTAAAACATGCAGGGCGATGTGCCTCCAGGACCAGGGTTAAAAACCATTGGTATTGCACTTATACCTGTCCTGGGGCTAATTTTAACACTAACTGCATGCTGGACTTAATCTGGTATCAAGATAATTGTTCCAAAAACCTAGTTTCCTTTTCCGGGGACGCTGAAACTTATCTGCAAGCGGATTTGACTGCAAGTCAAATATACATCCAAATACACAAGGAGATGATAAACTGGCCAAGCCACATTAACATTTTTGCAATGTTATGGAGATGATTATATTCAATAGGCTAATTTCTGATTTCTGCAATGTAAATAAAACATCTAAACAATCAATGACAGCTTACTGATTATTAATGATTCTGTATTTTGAACCTGGCACCTTACATAGAATGTCGAGATATCCTTCCAATTTTATAAATGTTAAATCATTTTTTTAATAAAGCCTGTTTTACAGTGTATCAGCAGTTGTCCCAAAGTTCTTCTACAAGTACCCAGCCTTAAATTAGGTTTAAGGCCGGGTGTTATGTAAAAGCACTTTGTGAGAACTGCTGATGTAAAAAGTGCTTTATAATATACATTTGATAGATTAATTGATTGATTAAATCCCAAAGAGCGAGCAAAAACAAAAATGTATCCACAGGAAAGGTGACAAGGAAAGGTGAGAAGAGGAGAGAAGAGCCTGATTTTGAGGGGTAGTCTCTTGCCTGCGCCTGTGCCAGATGAAGATTATAGGAGCACATGGTCAATGTTTGTGCATGTTCAGATGACCAACAGAACAATAAATACAGGTTGGCTGTTTCCAGAGTCTTTAGGCAGATTCCAGATCAGCTGCACAACCAGATGGACAATTATTGGGATGGTCCATTATAACGATAAAACTGTTGGTCTTTCCTTCAGTGAAATTTCGACGAAAGCCAAGATGTCAGAGAGTACAGTTTCCTACACCATAAAATGGCCCTTGGAAAGAAGTCTGGCAGACGCAAAGCCACAACAGAATCAGAAGACACATTCTTGAGAGTCAACAACTTGCGTGATAAGCGTCACAGGACAACATCTTCAGGCACATCTTATCACTGGTTGAGGAAAGCAATACTCAGTTTCAGCTGTGAAGACTTCAAGCTGCATGTTTGACAGATCGAGTGGCAGTTAGAAAGTCAATGCTAAAAGGGCAAAATAAGAACAAGAGGCTTGCCTGGGTGTTGAAATGCCAACAGTGGACTACTGAAGACTTGAAGAACATTATATGAACTCATATGAATCATATGAATCAACATTTGAAATCATCACACAGGGTTTTGTATGCCATCAAGTAGGTGAAAGGATGGTTCCTCAGTGTGTGACATCAACAGTCAAACATAGAAGAGGAAGTGTGGTGGTCAGGGACTCCTTTGCTGGATTCAGCAACTGGCACAGAGTGATTGGCACCCTGAACCAAAATGACAACTACCTGCAACAAAACAGTAGGTTTCAGTTCATGGAATGGCCAACAGTCTCCAGAACAAACCCCATCAAGCTGGTTTGGAATGTACTAAGCAGAAAGGAGAAAATAATGTAACCTACAAGTACAACACATTTGTTATGCAATGGTGTTGGGAAGAAATGTCTGAACGATATTTGACTTCCACTGTAGAAAGCGTGCCATGAGTGAGTTTGGCTGTTTGGTCTGCTGAAGGTGGCAAAAATGTACATGGTTTTGTTAAACAAAATTATTATATTATTTATTTTTTGTCTTCAATTACTTATTTGTTCTGTGCTTTAATGTCAGAGTACATTGATACATTTTACTGAGTGAATATCAATAAAATTTTGAATATCTAAAACGTTTTACCAGTAGTGTATATATGTTAAACGGTTATCCAGATCCTCATTAGCTTTTGCCAGAATGGCATCTTATCCTTCAGTTGTCCCCAATACACAGAAAAAAACTAACAGCAAAAACTGAGTACAGCTGGTTGTGCTGTAAAACTTCATAAAGGGGCTGACAGTTGTAATGACATTTTAGCCTAGATTCTAGGTAAACAAGAACTGGAAATCTTTGCTTGACCATGTAGAAATGGTCAAGCAAATGTTCCAAGTAGAAATGTTTCTTCTTTGCATGCATTGTTGTGTTGTACAGTCTGTGTGGTGAAATTCAGATTGATGTGCTTTTCCTCTGCTTACATTTATTAAGTCAAATGGCCTTGTCAGGTGTCAAGAGTCTGGCTCCTCCTAGCGGTTAGAAATGATCATGACAATTCCAGACACAGAAATCTAATTCTCCAAATTGTCTGTCCATTGCAAAACCTTTTAGGTTTTATTTTGAAATGACTAAATCCAGGTTTTGTTCTGGCAACATCACAGGTAAACTTCTCTAATAGCAAAAAGGATCCGAACAGAATTTATTTCAGCAGTTGGTGAGGAACCATTAAATTGACCTGGTTCAGGGTCTGGATGGAAAACAAGCCAATTCTGGATTCAATTCTAAAACAGACTTTAGCAATTACATGCTCAGCTTGGACCAATACCTCCCACATATTAAAATTGAACCTACCGTTTGGTTTTGGGGCTAATCTGTTTGATGTCTAATCTCTTTGATGTCTAACTCATTACTGAGTGTGATATGATCAGATTATCTTCAAATGCAGCATGTTGAACAATACAGACTTACTAAGATACAATAAGAAGACATATGGATATACAGTATAAAGGATAAATGTGGCATTTAGGCTAAAATATTAGCAAAACATATTTATACAATATAACTGATAAATGGTTTATCATACCAAGCCATGCTTAAAAACAGACATAAACTGAATATTTGTCATGCACAGATGTTTATGATTGGGGCAAATTTGGTCTGATCTAGAAGTTGGGGATGTTGACATCTGGACTGGTGTGCTGAGAGTGGTCCAATGTTAACACTTGTCTTTATTTATTCAGTACATTTGACACAACCAAATTTTATCTTTCTATTATCTTTTCTTCTTTCTCTTCAGTTACTTATCGACCGACATACTGATAAGGTCCAGAGGTCCAACATAAAGCAGTGGACAAGCTTTGTGACTGCTTGGAGTATGTTGCAGGCCACTGATTAAATTGTGGTTGAATGCGTTCTCCTCAGGCTGTATGTAGGAGTGAAATGGTTCTGGTTGTGTGACACTTTGATGAGTCAGAATGACTTTCACTTGTTAGAAACATATCTTGACCTACAACTCTTGCACATCTGGTGGAGTTGTTGCCATGAGGTAAGATCAAGATCACGATTGAGTCATCACAAAGTTGGGAAGGGGAGAGACGTAGGCAAATAAATTGATCAAATAAATTACATTTTCACTAAAACTAACCCAAAACACTAGCCACAACTAACCAAATGTCAGCCCTTAACCTAACATCAAATGCATGAAACACAAATACTGACCTATTGCAATTTTCACTAAACATAATCCTAAACTCCCAAATAATGAAAATGGAAGCCAAGAAAGAGTCTACCACAACATTTGTATTCGTTTTATTCAAAACTAATAAAAATCTAGCAAATAATGTAGTGCTTCCCAGAAAGTCTACCACAAAATAAGACCTGCAGCTAATCAAATGCAATAGAACTTCCTTTTGAAAAAAAAAAATCATGAAGAAGTTGGTGGTAACAAAAATATGTACAGCTAAATCCAGAACGAAATGACCTATGGAGAATATCTCAACCAAATCATCACTGACTTTGGCTTAGAGAAAACGTCACCGGTTTTGGTCATTTACTCCACAGTGTTAGAATGGGAGCAGCAAAGCTTGCAGCTACAATAACCATACAGTGCTGTGACGACCATCTCAAGTTCTTACAGGTTTCATACATTAACGCGTATCGAATGTCATGTTGCTTGTGCAATCTCGTAGAAACGTTATTATAACAATCATGTTTTGGTGAATCCTGTAGCACCAACAGTACAAATCTACCAACTGTCAATTGACAAGACATAAAATCTCTGTCATGGTTGAGGAGGCAGGACACATCCTTTGAAAGGCGAGTCGAACCGCAAAACTGCAGCACATAGCAAACAATGAATGACAAAATGAAGTGATAGACAAAGGCAACTTAAACCGGATCTCCAATCAGAGGCAATAGTGAGCAGCTGTCTCCGACTGGGGATAATTAAACATAAGCGCGCTGAGATGCCAAGAGGCACCCCAGCCAGAACCTGACAATCTCTGATGTTTTTGTTGTTATTTTGTTGTACATGAGAACAGTCTTAGTTGAAACATACTGTCATAATGTTAAGCATATATATATATATATATATATGATAACCAAACCCTACATGAAATTAGTTGTTAACAAGAAAGTAAATCAAGCCTGGATGACTGATATGGGAAATTGTGTTAATGCCACCACAAAGTCTGAAGACTTGCACTATGGAAATACATTCATTAGTGCCTATATCAGTCTTTGTCACGTTAATAGTATTATCCACATTGTAATGGTATATACTTTAATATTATAGTATGTAAAATACAAATAAATACTGTATTCAAACTAGTCAATTTGGGTTGTGGAATTAATCTTTACAGAAATAACCCAGTAAGCCCACAACCCAGAACCAGTAGTCTACCAGCCACCTCTCATTTGAAAAAATCAGGAAGTACCAGTGATGTCATGACATGGTTGGCAGTCATTGACCTTCCACCTCCATAATGAAGAGGAGATTATGGGGTTAGGTCTAAGGTCGGGAATCAGGGATTGGCCCAAAACCAATCCTGAAAAATCTCAGAATGGTGGGACCAAACATTATCCCACACAAATTAATTGAGGAACTCAATGAGGTGTGCAGGCTCCGCATTGTAAGACCCAAGAAGTGGTTCATGTCCTACCATGGACAGTTGCGTATTGGCCAAGGATATTAGGTCTTCACCTTGTCGAGTTTTGGCCATATTGAAACCTGCTTTATCAACAAAAATGTGCTTGTGATGGTTCACAGCAGCTTAGTTTATTGTTTTGATTCTGTAATCTGATTAACTCCTCTGTGTTGCTTTCTATCTTTTTCTATCTAAAGACATTGTCAGTGTTCATATGGTTTATAAGGCTATATGGTTACCAGTTGTGGTAACAGCTATGGATGGCAACCATGTCCTGTATTTGACAGTATTGTATTGTACATAGGCATTGCAGTGGCCTTATGTGGCTCACGCTACCACCACCAAGTTGGGGGTTTGAATCCCACTGAGGTCACGTACAAATCTATGGCCTTAAGGTGGTGATTCTGTACTTTTCAGCACATACTACACAAAACAGTGTAAAAGCATATTCTTGTACTGTTTTGTACTGTTTGTCATAAAATTATTAAAAAATATATCTTCCTCCAGAAATGTTTCCTTGTGAATCTTGACAAGAAAAAGATACCATCCGAAGGAGGCGCTGACCTCATGTTTTTGGCAAGTTTGTTTTCAGAAGCGCTGTTTAATAATTTGTCCAGTAGGGGGAAGAATGGTATTGTAAGAGCATCAGACTTCATGCATGTCATTGAAAGTCTGTGTGACATTCGTATTTGTATATATACATTACTGTGCAAATAGTTTAAAGAAATTTTCTGAGTAGTGAGTGTTTATTTGTTCTGAAAAAAGACTACATGAAATTGAAGTAAACACAAACAAATATAAAAACATGTTTTGGTCAATCCGTCAAAGATGTACATTTAGTGTCACTTCTCATCAAATCTTGTAGTTTGGTGCCAGCTGACTCTGCTAGATGCTGAGCTAGCACTTCACTGGATCGATTTGACCTTTCAGGAAGTGACTTTTAAGAAATGTTCATCAATTGTGGACAGCATTTTCATAATTTTCTTTCCTTGGGAAAAATATCCTTTATGACCTTTCTAAATGTCACAAGATATCCATTAGGCTTTGGACAACACCAAAAATGTTTATTACATTTCATTATAGCATTTATTCAACATTTACATATTGTTTTTTTGCAAGAGAATGAAAATGTACTGCCTAGAGACAAGATTCAAGCACATTTTCTCAGGTAGCCCAACTTTTGTACAGTAAAATATTTTTAGACTGTTATATCCTGATATAAAATGTTTTCTAATGATGGGCCAACTATGGGCCAATGCCTCTTTGACTCATTGATCTATAATCAATCATTAATTCACAAAGCTTACTGCATTGATTTATGGACTGTAAAGTGAACTTGAATCCAGTAAAAACACTCTGTAATGCTTCTATAAGTGTTCAATATAACTCACTAGCTATATACAGCGGTTTTAAAACATCTCTGTTAGCAGTCATTAGCTTAAGCTCAAAAAGATGTGGTAGAAGTACACATTTCATGTAATACAAAGGGGGCCAACAGAATTGTATTCCACATCCTATTTTGCCCCATCATGAGTTCAAATACATCTGTAAATACCTGTCGCTTTTACCTTTAGACATGACTCTAATGACTTTGATGGACTCAATGAGATGAGAGAAACAAGTAGTATCCCTGTAACTTGTTCAGTTATTAATCTGATATCCTGTCTATTCTATTTGTACTTTCTTTCCTAGCTGTCCTCTCAATTTATGATCATCCTGTCAATTCTGATTATTTTGACTCTTTTTGATGTTACGCAGGTGGACACCATGCATGTTTCAATAAGTGAACACTATAGCTAAATAAGTGAATAATGATCAACATTACTCCAAAATCATTAAAAAATATGATGATGATCATACACCCAAGAAATTAACTAACAAAATGCTAACATCCCCTGCAATTAGTAACAGTGAGCACTTAGCATTTTATTGTCGTCCCTCTAAATGGCATCTCACTCATTAGAATTCATGATTAATTTATGACGTTTCTAACAGTATTTTAGCCGCTTTTGTACTTATATCAAAAGTATGCTTTTTTTAACTCTTAGTACAACACTAAAAAACGAATCACACATGTAAACCTTTCATACATGAATTCAAAACAACTACTGTTGGTTTTATTTGCACAATGAAATAATTGATTTTACCACTATGTTTTTGATGAAATATAACAAAAACATTCTTTAAATTATCAAAACGAAACTTAGTGCAATTATTTCCATTAAGTCATTGTAACAATGAGTTAGCCCAAGACCAAATAATGTAAGACATGTGTTTCAACCAAAATTAGAGACTTAAAAGTGAATGGAATCTGTAATCTTGTGAATCACATTAGGCAAAATTTGTGTTGTACACATCACAACTGAGTGAAATAATATCTATGATTTCTATCCTATAATCAAAGGTTTGAACAATGAAGACTTCTACAATCACTAAACAAAAATCTTTATCTTTAATTGCAAAATGTTTTTGTCTAATCCACGGCAACTAATACTATCAGAAAAAAAGCAAAAAATACCAATGTATGGGCACACGTCACACTAATTCGCCTAAAATCTATTTGAAGCATTTGACCATGATATATTGTACACGCCACAATGAATATCTACATTTTTCATGCATGGCGAGAAAAATTATTTTGACATGGTGAATACAAACCTGACATTTCCAGTGATGTCATGACATGGTTTATCCATGGGCTGAAGGAGGATGACATGCTCATGGATGTGGTGGTCATAGACCTTCCATCTCCATAATGGAAAGGAGATTATGGGATCAGGTCAGGGATTGGCCCAAAACCAGTCCTGAATCACCTCTGAATAGTGGAACCTAACATAATGTCCTTCATATTTTCATTTTAGTGCAATATATTTAAATATAAATTCATTTCTCGTTGAGGAGCAGACCAGCAGAACTGAATAGTCTGTCCCACCACCATTTAATACCGCTTTCATATAGTGCTTCTTCTGGGTAATTTGATGGAAATAATGTACTACTGGAGGTTATCAAAGTGATCTATAATGTCATCTCCTTTATAAAGACGGCACAAGAAATGCTGATGTAGCTGTTGAATGGTTTTTTGATCGATGCTTTGAGGATTTTAAATCTCCCAGTCTGTCCTAACTACAATCATGCTGCTTTACTTGCAGCTGAAATATAAAATGCAATAATGGTGCTCAATTAAAGTCCATTACTTTTGAACAAGGCTGATGGGGAATAGGTTCTGATTTAGGAAGCAGTCAATCCAATGTTTGTGTAGGTAAAGTGCTACATTTGGCTTTTACCTCTGTCCACACGAACAACTGTGTTTAACAAGACAACTATTTTTAGAAGGTTTATTACAACTGTGCAGTAAGGTCACGCTGGTTAAACATCTCATTTAAATTCAATGGTATCCCACAATGCCCTGGAATACAAACAGTAGGAAACAGATGGTGTGAAACAGTTGCGTTAACATAAACGGCAATGATACTGTATAAACACACACACACACACTCACGCACAAGGAACGATAATGTTTCAGGAATATTGGTCTAGCCAAAATCATACAGGGAATTTTATTAATTTCATTTTTCAAATGGTTTAAGTCCCTACAATATTCCCCTCCTCAATGGTTGACATGTTTCAAGTAAAAATCTAAATACAATGAAAAATTTTACAATTCAGATGGTCAAAACTGATTCTCACGAGTGGCTCAATCCTACAGTTTATTAGGCTTGAAATGTTTTGGAAAGTTGGCAAGCATTAAGATAAACCGCCTTAATTACAGCACAGACACCTGCATTTTAATGTCATTGTTACTCAAGGCTTAATTAAAAGCAGGCGATAAAGAGGCCACGTGGCTGTAGGTTTCCTAGACGATCAGCGCAGGACATAACGGAAGGTCGTCACCCCACCTCTGCTGTCCAATAAACCTGCTCCGTCACCGTCTGCGGTTCCAGTTACATCTCCTTCCCCTTGCCACACCTCTTCCTGTCCTCCTGCTGTCGCCTGTCTCTAGCCAGCAGTCTGCCCACGAACATGCGTCAATGCTGATGAGTGATATCCCACCGCCCTGAAGCCTGGAGACATGAAGACCTTGGACTGTTGGTGACAAGGCTGTGAGAACACAAACACAAAGACATACGTTATTGTCCACCACCTCCCCTAGAAATTAGGGGCCATTTCATGTTTTTCAATAGTATTGTAAAAATATTTCCACATTGTTGAGCAAGATCATTTACGCTTTGAAAGCGAAACCCTGCCATACTACCTACTGTACTCACTAAATACAATGCTTTGTAAAGATGATATTGAGTGTTTGCCCACATTCTCCCTAATGTGACTGTCTACCCTAAAATGATTATACAGCAATAGAGATCTAAAACACAAAATTTGTAGAATACACATTCTAAACACAACTCAAAGTAAGAAGAGTTTCATGTTTCATCATCCAACTAAGCTCAAAAGTCAGAAACCTTAATTTCACATACATTGTATCTCACACAAAGCTGGTGCTTTCCGGAAATCATCAGTGACATCCTAAGAGGCTTAACAATGCTGTGGTCTTTAAGAACCTATGGATCTTAAAGTCATGTTTCCCTATTTTGCTTTTCCTTCCACTAATCAGAGATAAAAGACACGGCTTATTATTCATGTGTCAGTCCGTCATATAAATAATATGACGCAGAGACTGACGTGAGTTCAGCTAAATCAAGTGCTTCGATAATTTACTGCATTTCTACAACATAAGACCTCTTTCTCTTTGGATTTTGTTTCTGTAGTTAGGTTTTGATGTTTTGAATCTATGGCTGTCTTGTTTTTCTTTCAAAAAAATCATGAAGCATCTATGAGGTCTATTTTGTAAGTGTGGATTTGTTTTGTGAACTCTAGTAAAACATACAGTACCCTTGAATTGGGAAAGAGAATATTTTTTCAACTTTTTGATTCGTAATCAAACAATTACAATATTTATCCGCTTTGGTACTGCTGTCAGTGACTTTTCAGAACACCCACACTGATCACACTTAAAACACATTGAAATGATAATTTGACCTAGATTCATATTTGGGTGAAATCCAATTTAACCTGAGTGATTCTTTAAGGCCAATAGAGTCATTGTTCACAACATGCCATTATTCAATATTAAAACTCCATAAGAACTGAGTCCCGATCCACTAGAGCTGCATTGCAAGCAGAAACAAACCGTACCTCTCCTGAATTAAGTTAATATTATTTAAATTAGGATACCAGATTAGGAAAACTTCCGTATGAACATACAATCGGTGGAATTATGCTAGCTATCAACGGTGTTATTAGTCCGTATGACTCGCTATTACGTTGCTCCTTTACATTTTGCTATTATGTTGTTCCTTATTGTATTGTGAAAATGAAAACCCGTTCTTTACGGATAACATTTACTGTTAACGGTTTAGGTCAACATAAGGTTTGGTTCAGGAATAAAATTACGGTTCGTTTAGAGTTGAGCATTACAGTACAGAGGTTAGGGTTAGGATGGAGGTTAAACCTACAAAAACAGAAAATACCTGTGTAAACAACACTGGTACTTCTCGCTGGAATTGACCTCGCGACCATCGCACTGAGTAGGTTGTGGAAACGCCCACCCACCAGCTCCTACCAAGACGCACTAACACACTGCCACAAGCTGCAGAACTACTCTAACTTTTAATAAGTGAATAGCTGCACCCGGTGGCCAGTGTCCGACGGAAGGTAAATGGCACTTTTCATATGTGGACACTGAACATAATCGCAAGCCATTACCGTCCAATAGCACTGGGACATGTTTATACTAAATATAATAGCACCGCTGATATGTTAATAATGAACGTAATCGCGATTTCCCCACTACTTCTAAATACTTCAAAGACGAGTGGTGTTGTTTACCTTGAATATCATGTTAATGGTTTTTTTTTACCTCGAAATAAGGTTTTCACTTTTGCTATATAAATTTCATATTTAACTAAACTGATATTTCCTGTTAACCAATGAGTTATATTCACAAATGGTATGCTATCAATGCGGCTTTTTTTCAGGAAAGGAAAGTGTAACTTTGTAAACAACCCCTTAGCATTCGCTAGCTACCAATGACATCATTGCCGGAAAACAGAGGTTGTCTGCTGGTGAAGTCTTCTGTAGATGGTGGTAGCTGACATCTCCACGCATTCACCCTGGAGTGTTCCTGTCTTCCGGATCCGTCTGAAGTTTCTTTTCAATATGGTAAGCACTTTTTTATTGTCAACTGTATACAGTAGTTCTTCCTTGGCCTACCATTTACAGAAGGTTTATCCTTTACATTCACTGACACCGCTATGGTCCTCATGTCAGACACCAGCATTAATTCAAAATAGTGAAATCAACATGTATAGAAACAGTAATAAATACACTGAGAATCTATTTTCACTACTATCTGAAGGCGGAAACGATTTTGACAGTTTAATTTCATATCATTATTATGGACCATTTATGATGGTATTTTTTTTAGTCTATATAATTGAAAAATGCAGGTTTGCATTGGGCAGAAGGTTCAGGCAAGCCTGTTTATCTCTTGAGTCAGAAGCCGCCTGCCTGTCTCCCAGGGACAGACTTTGTTCTCAAATGATAAAAGGGGGTCTGAGAAAAAAATGTGTACCTACTGCCTAAGCTGTTGTATCTCCATTTAATCCCTCTGCACCTGCTGAGCCAGACCAGTCTCACTCAAAGACAGTTGAGAGAAGACTGATGTCTGAGGTGCTCTTGTAGAAATTGTAATGTTTCCAATGCAGAGCAAAATACAGGTGCTGGTCATTTAATTAGAATATCATCAGAAAGTTGATTTATTTCAGTCATTCCAATCAAAATGTGAAACTTGCATAATGTATACAGTCATTCCACACAGAATAATATATTTCAAGTGTTCATGCCTTTTAATTTTGATGATTATAGCTGACAACTAATGAAAACCGCCAAATCAGTATCTCAGAATATTACTTAAGACCAATACAAAAAAAATATTTTTAGAAATGTTGGCCAACTGAAAAGTATGCACATGAAAAGTATGAGCATGTACAGCACTCAATACTTAGTTGGGGCCCCTTTTGCCTGAATTACTGCAGCAATGCGGCGTGGCATGGAGTCGATCAGTCTGTGGCACTGCTCAGGTGTTATGAGAGCCCAGGTTGCTCTGATAGCGGCCTTCAGCTCTTCTGCATTGTTGGGTCTGGCGTATCGCATCTTCCTCTTCACAATACCCCATAGATTTTCTATAGGGTTAAGGTCAGGCAAGTTTGCTGGCCAATTAAGAACAGGGATACCATGGTCCTTAAACCAGGTACTGGTAGCTTTGGCACTGTGTGCAGGTGCCAAATCCTGTTGGAAAATTAAATCTGCCTCTCCATAAAGTTGGTCAGCAGCAGGAAGCATGAAGTGCTCTAAAACGTTCAGAAAACACAGTGGCCCAACACCAGCAGATGACTTGGCACCAAAAAAACATCACTGACTGTGGAAACTTTACACTGGACTTCAAGCAACGTGGATTCTGTGCCTCTCCTCCTTCCTCCAGACTCTGGGACCTTGATTTCCAAAGGAAGTGCATAATTTACTTTAATCACAGAACATAACTTTGGACCATTCAGCAGCAGTCCAGTCCTTTTTGTCTTTAGCCCAGGCGAGACGCTTCTGATGCAGTGTCTTGAGTGGCTTGACACAAGGAATGCGACAGCTGAAACCCATGTCTTGCATACGTCTGTGCATGGTGGTTCTTGAAGCACTGACTCCAGCTGCAGTCCACTCTTTGTGAATCTCCCCCACATTTTTGAATGCGTTTAGTTTCACAATCCTCTCCAGGGTGCGGTTATCCCTATTGCTTGTACCCTTTTTTCTACTACATCTTTTTCTTCCCTTCGCCTCTCTATTAATGTGCTTGGACACAGAGCTCTGTGAACAGCTGGCCTCTTTAGCAATGACCTGTTGTGTCTTGCCCTCCTTGTGCAAAGTGTCAATGGTCGTCTTTTGGACAGCTGTCAATTCTCCATGATTGTGTAGCCTACAGAACTAGACTGAGAGTCCATTTAAAGGCCTTTGCAGTAAATTAGCTGATTAGAGTGTGGCACCAAGTGTTTTCAATATTGAACCTTTTCACAATATTCAAATTTTCTGAGATACTGATTTTGTGGTTTTCATTAGTTGTCAGTTATAATCATAAAAATTAAAAGGAAAGAACACTTGAAATATATTAGTCTGTGTCGAATGACTGTATACATTATACAAGTATCACTTTTTGAATGGAATTACTGAAATAAATAAAATTTTTGATGATATTCTAATTATGTGACCAGCACCTGTAGTGTTTGTCGATATTGCCTTAACTAACAAGCTTCATATTTAGCTCTGCAACCTGTGGCAGAGTCAACCGAAGGTGGCGCTGTGCTACTTCTGACATGTAGCTCTGCAACCTGTGGCAGAGTGATCTGTAGGTGGCGCTGTGCTACTTCTGACATGCAGCTCTGCAACCCGTGGCAGAGTGATCTGTAGGTGGCACGGTGCTACTTCTGACATGCAGCTCTGCAACCCATGGCAGAGTGAACCGAAGGTGGCTCTGTGCTACTTCTGACATTTAGCTCTGCAACCTGTGACAGAGTCAACCGAAGGTGGCACTGTGCTACTTCTGACATGTAGCTCTGCAATCTGTGACAGAGTCAACCGAAGGTGGCGCTGTGCTACTTCTGACATGTAGCTCTGCAACCTGTGACAGAGTCAACCAAAGGTGGCGCTCTGCTACTTCTGTCACAGCCACGGGGGGTGTACACCTTAGGATATGCTGTGCAGAGAATAAAGTCAGCCACAACCCAAACTGGTAAAAGAGTAAACGAAGTTGAGATAAAGTGATGCCCTGAAGAATCTTGACTGTATGCTGAAGAGGGAAGACCTTTAAATGCAATCATCTGCAGCTTTAGTAGCATAAACCAAAAAACCTTGATTTATCAGTTGGGGATTCAGGGAAAGAGATTGATCTGGAATGGGAAGTCTTCAAATCTGGTTCAGGCTGTTATCTTTGACTTATCATGCAGCTTTAACCATCACTAATTAAACCATTAATAACTAATTCTGTGTGAAGTAATGAGATTTACTATCAAATATGAATTTATAATGATTGCTTACTACAGTGTGAGGGATACATTAACATATATTATTAAGAATACTTTTGTTGTTTTTTCCAATCAATCTACAATAATTAAAATCAGAGGCATTGCTAGGATCACAATACAATCGGGGCTTAGCACCCCCCGAACTTTGTGTTTTAGCATTTTGTTTTATAACATTACCCAGATCTTGCTTTAATTCAGATTTTGTGGATTGATGGCAAAATATAATCAAGAAAGTCAAATATAGCTCTTTGAAAAAAGTGAAGGGGTCTGAATACTTTCCTAAGACACTTTGTGTCGTATCAACTAATCGACTGAAAGGGAACCGCTTTTCAGTTTCAATTAGAATGAGAATTAATTTGTGTGGCTTTTTTAAGTGGTGTTGAGCTATCCCTAATTGTTTTAATTGCTGTTGAGCTATCCCTAATTGTTTTAATTGCTGTTGAGCTATCCCTAATTGTTTTAATTGCTGTTGAGCTATGCCTAATTGTTTTAATTGGCGTTTAGCTTTCCCATATAGTTGTAATTGGTGTTGACCTATCCCCGATTGTTTTAATTGGTATTGAGCTATCCTCGATTGTTTAAATTGGTGTTGAGCTATCCCCAATTGACTTAACTGATGTTGAGCTATCCCCAATTGATTACCCTTGGTGCAGGGAGCGATTTTTACATGTACACAAATGCATGCACACATGCATACACAAATACAAATTCACAAATGCAGTGTACATTTGACAATCCCAATTTTTTTTTACTTAGGCACCAACCAGTAACCCAAACCCTAATTCCAATCTTAACCCCGAACCTTACCGTTACACTTAATGTAATCAATAACACAAAAATAGTATTTTTCATCAAGGGGATCAGCAAAAAAACAGTTTTGGTATCCTCGTGGCGATTTTTTCACACACACACACACACACACTTTCCTGTAAGGATGGTTATCTATCTGCTTGGATGCTGACTTGTGTCCCTGAACCACATTCTGCCTTGTTTGCAACCCTCTCAGGATATTGGAGCATCTGTCATTATAGCAACATGGTGGAGAAACAAACTGAAATGCATGTTATGACTCTGTGTAAAAACCTTGAGTTGCATTGTGAAGTTTATGCTGTCTGATACTGACCTCTCAATCAGATAAGCATAATATGAATAAAAACACGCTGATCCTGAAACACTTTTTTCAGGTTCTATGAAAATAGTATGGGAAGTCAGCCCCAAATGGTTGAGTTTACAATATCCTTGAAAACAGAGTGCATTTTTTAAAATAATTTTCTCATTAAGTAAACTGTCTTATACAGACTTAGTAAATAAATTAGCAGCTGTTAACCTTGCAAGCTCTGGGATTTGAACCAGCGATCGTTTTGTTACCAGTCAAATGTTATTGGAATCAACTAGAAATGCTTACAGAAATGTAATTCGGAGTAAAAAAGAAAATAAGATGTACCTACAGTGGTTATAAAAAGTCTACACACCCCTGTTAAAATTCCAGATTTTTGTGATGTAAAAGAATGAGACAAAGATATATCATGTCAGAAATGGATCCACTTTTAATGTGACCTATAATGTGAACAATTTAAATCTTCGAGGGTGAAAAATGAAAAATAAATACCTTACAATAACCGGGTTGCATAAGTGTGCACACCCTCTTATAACTGGGTCTGTGGTCAGAATATTGGTAGGATGTGATCGATAGGCATGTGATTCCTAACAGTCACATTGGAATGTGATAGGAATGTGATTGGAAGGATTTTCCTGACATTTTCTTAGTTGCTTCCCAGAGCAAAATCCATGGTCTGCAGAGAGCTTCCAATGAATCTGAGGGATCTCATTGTTGAAAGATATCAGTCAGAAGAAAAGTAGAGAAGAATTTCCAATGCATTAGATATACCATGGAACACAGTGAAGACAGTCATTATCAAATAAATATGGCACAACAGAGATGAAACAAATTGATGAAAAGACAAGAAGAAATCTGGTCAGGGAGACTTCCAGGGGGCCTACAGCAAAATTAGAGGAACTGCAGGAATTTCTGGCAAGTACAGGCTGTGGCTACATGTGACAACAATCTCCCATATTCTTTAAGTTTGCAAAAACAAACATCAAGTCCCCCAAAAGGATGTGGGAAAATGTGTTATGGTCGATGAAACCAAGGTTGAACTTTTTGACCATAATTCCACAAGGTATGTTTGGCGCAAAAACAGCATTGCACATTAACCAAAGAACACCATACCCACAGTGAAGCATGGTGGTGGCAGCATTATGCTTTGGGGCAGTTTTTCTTTAGCTGGAACCGGGGCCTTAGTCAGGGTGGAGGAAATTATAAACAATTCCAAATACCAGCCAATTTTGGCACAAAACATTAGTGCTGAAAGTTACATTAGAAAACTTTCAGTACGTCAACAACCCAAAGCACACATCCAAATCCACAGAAGCATGGCTTCACCAGAGGATAAACATTTTGGAATGGTCCAGCTAGAGCCTAGACGTGAATCCAATTGGACATCTGTGGGGTGATCTGAATTGGGCTGTGCACAGGAGATCTGACCGATTTGGAGCGATTTGCAAAGAAGAATGGGCAAATATTGCCAAGTCAAGATGTGCTATGCTAATAGACTCCAACCCAAAAAGGCTGAGTGCTTTAATAAAATCAAAAGGTGCTTCAACAAAGTATTAGTTTAAGGGTGTGCACACTTATGAAACCAGGTTATTGTGAGTTTTGTATTCACTTTATTCCCTCTCAAATATTTGAGTAAGTTTTTCAATTGAATTGTTTACTTTATAGGTCACGTTCAAGGTGGAAAAAAATCTTATTTGATTTCCTTTACATCACAAACACCTGGCATTTTAACAGGGGTGTGTAGACTTTTTATATCCACTGTACATCCTGGTCACCTGGGGCCTCATTTATAAAACTTTGCGTAGGATTTGCGTCAGAAATGGCGTACGGATGAAACATAGGACATGCGTACGCACAGAAATATTCGGATTTATAAAACCGTGCGCACGCACATCCTACGCATTTTTCCCTTAATAAATCACAATCAATTCTAAATGTAGCGCAGCTTTTGCGGCTTCATGTCACGCCCATAGTTGCCCATAAATAGTCCTTGAAACGCCCACAAGTTAATATTCATAGATTGCGAAATTATGGCAAACATAGA